>CAJHQQ010000241.1:0-267789 GCA_905132885.1 Moricandia moricandioides
CAAAATGATTAAGTAACATGTGGTGTGGTTTTCCTGGAAACATTCCTAGACATTCATTTCTTACTTGGTTGTTTGTATTGAATAGGTGCCCTACTAGGGACCGCTTGTTATCTTGGGGCTTGTCTACTGACCCCTCTGTCTTCTCTGCTCAACGAGTACGATCACGAGATCATTTACTATTTGATTGCAACTACTCCTTCGTTATCTGGACAACAATTGCAAGGAGGTGTTCTGTTACGGCTGCAAGAGACTGGCAAACAACGATCAATCACATGCAAGGACTAGGAGGAGGAAAGCTTGTTCGTCGGCTTACCTTCCTTTGTTGGCAGGCAATTGTGTATGCGATCTGGATGGAGAGAAATAGCAGGCTACACAAGAATTTCAGAGATAACCATCTGATACAGAACGAAGGATGCAAAGACAGATAAAAAATCGTATCTCAAGCTTTCGTGATGATGCGAACATCCTCTCACAAAAGTTAATGGCTCTCTGGCTTGCAACTGAGACATCAACTGCTGGCTGATTCACTGAAATCTCCTGCCTCAATCATCAACTGCGACACATACTCTACAACTCTCTGATTAAGTGGATCGATGGTTACGAGAACGAAGCATCTTTTTCTTCTCGTAATTTACCTTGGGCATGGGCTTTCAAAAGAATTGGTTATGTTAACTTACTCATATTTTAAAGCTACGTTGCGCTAGAACCCAATAACTTAAGCTTCAAAGCTTGTAATATTTTATATTTCTTCTCGCAATTAATTGAAAGCCTGTTACAAAAAAAAAAAAAAAAATGATTAAGTAAACACACACGACGTGAGTAAACGATAAACCACATATCGGATGTTAATAACCAAAATCCTTTTCGATTAGTAGAGGATGTACAGAGATGTTTAGACTTGGTTAAGGTCGGCGTCTTACATGCCCTCCACTAAACCCATCCTTTTTCTTAATCCGTTGACTCTATTCATTTTATATATTGAAACCTGAAGTTTACATTTGAAACTAGCAAGTCAATTCTGATAGTGATTGACCATGATATTCAGATTCAAATCCACAAAATGCATTTTATTGACAAAAATAAAAAATTGAAATGAATACTCTTTTTTTTTAATGAAAAGCGGGGTAACCGGCGGGTTTAGTCTCAACCGACTAATTTTTTGGAGGGGTATCTATCGGTGTTAGGCAGATTCGGTTGTTCGCAACGAGATGTGATACTATATCGTTGGCCACACAAACATGTAAATATGAATTTGGTAGATTTCGAATCCGGAGTGGTTAGCACATTTCTAAGTCAGTGGTACCATGACAACAACATGCGTGGTTAAATGAATACTCATCAGTGCCGACCATGAGCTAAAGCTGGGAAGTTTATTACTTTAGGCGCCAAAATTAGGTTAACTATATAAGGGCGCAAATTGGTCCAAATGTGGTTGTACCGAGTGGTTGTGTGTTGCGGGCTTGAGTAATAGGTGCTGGTTTCAAAATTTGATGGGGCATTAATTTATTTTTGCTTTAGGCAGTAGTTTATACTGGCCGGGCCTATGAATACTCTCACATTCACCGTTATGTAAATCTAAAACATAGGAAATTGCTAAAAAGACAGATTTATCAGCAACTGCATGTCAATATTCCAGTGCAGTGGTTAGAGGATGGAGATTACTCATTGAATAAAATGGTGATGAATGGTATGCTATTTGGTCACGTTTTCACTCCAAATGTACATATATATATTCATGTACATTTTTGGTTACTCTCCAAAAAGTTGCAGCTTGTTTCTAAATTAATTTTATGCTTTTGTATGGTTTGTTCCGTATATTCCAAGTCTTTATTATTTAGTAGTCTCAATCAGCGACCGCTAGCCCTTACCTAAGACATGTTAAGCAACATGCTTTATGCCTCTTAAGCCACTAACCTGAGTATTTGGTAGATTCTTTGGATAGTTTTTAAAGATAAAATAAGAAAATGAAAAAGTCTGAGTATCTTAACCGCCCTTCCAAAACTCTTTTTCTTTGTTTTTCTCTACAACATGCACCGCACGTTGTCTCTCCAGCCCTACAAAAACTGCACCAAGGTGTCTCTGTTTCATTCATTGCCACCAACTCAAAAAACAAAAGAGCATAAACAAATTTTTAAAAAGCTGGAAATACATGTCTAAGTGCTTCTTTTGTTATGTTAAAGAACAGAGACAAGGGAGAAGAGAAATGACTAGTTCTTGATCTGTACTTCTCTTCATTTTGTGGATTGCATTTTCTTATGATCCGAGAAAAAGAACACAAACCATAGAGTGTGTGGGGAGAGAGATAAACTGAGAGGAGTACTTGGGAATGGTGCAGACATTTGGACGTAAACTAAGTTGGCCAGATCTTTCAGTTATTATGAAAGATGTTAGTAATGGTCGTGAACTCATGGAAAGTTCACTCTCTTCTCTTCTCGGTGGGGACGAGCTTGCCATGCATGCTACATAGCACCCTCGGCACAGGGAGACTCGATAGAGGCAAGCTAAATAGGACATCAGTGTATAAATAATATACCTTATTATTAGTAATGGGCTTATGTTTGTAAATACGTGAACATATATTTGTTAGATTCTTACATCATGTTGCTTACAGACATGGATGAGTGATGAAGGAGATTCGCAAACCTGCTGCTTGGAGAGGATACATGTCAGGCGGTAGGGAGAGGCGTAACTCCTCTGCGTCTAGCTTTGATGCAAATCTCTGCCATTACTCACCTCGCTGGTAAATATGGGTAACAATTCAGCATGACTAGATTTGATGTCTAGTTAATATTTGAATGTTGAATAATTCAGAAACACTATGTGGCTTTTGCGCTATATTGGCAGATTCGATGTTAGTGAGCAGATGAAACTGCAACCTATGTATCCGGAGACAAAAGAGATTTGGAGGAAAGAGCTGGACTGGTTATTATCTGTGGTGATCACATTGTTCAGTTTGTTCCTTCAAAACAACATGGCCAAAATGAGCATTCACTGAAGTGAGTGCATTACAATTATATTGTACATAGCCAAAAAAAAACTCATAGTGGGCTGTTATCTTATTAACCCTTTTCTCTATTGTAGATCATGTGACAAAACAAAGAGATTGATCTGCTGATGAACATTCCAGCCTTACGCAAGCTTGACTCGGTTCTTCTCGTGAGTCAACTGCAGCCTCATCAAATACAACTTGATTGTTTCAACCACCACATTTGCTAAAAGAAATAACATATTCCTTCCATTTCACGAAGAGAGTCATTTTAATGATCTCCACTCAAATTAATTTAAATGTAATTTATATTCTTAATAATTGCATCTATTTAACTAAAATATTGAGATAAATAAAATTATTTATAAAGATTAATATTAATCCTTAAAATAGATATAAATTGCATGAAGTTCTAAAATGGTATTGTTTGTGTAACAAATTGCCTAAAATGACACCTTTTTTATAAAATAGAGGAGAATAACATTTTTCTCATAACAGAACCGCCTTCCATGCATAAATCTTTAAATTGCGTCTCTTCTGTTATAATCTATAGCGATGCTATCTTGTTACTGTAAATATATAATTTGGCAGGAGACTTTGGACAACTTCAAGGATCAGAAAAGACTTTTTGGTATGCCCAAGGGAAAGTTGAGGATACAGAGAACAATGGAGAGTGGAGGAAGGATGAATAACTGGTGGTTACCAGTGGTTCAAGGTTCCATCGGATGGTTTTGTCTGAGGAGTCACGTAAACTATTGCATAATCAGAAAGATTCTGTGTCACAGGTCCTTAAAGCCGCCACACAGCCATGACGCCTCTAGTTTTGTCTGAAATGCTCATTCCTGACAACTACATTGAACTCTCTTCCAAAGGTTTATTACTTCTTCTTGATTAATGTTCTTTACTACTCCCTCCTTTTTTAGTACCGAGAACTTTTATTTTGTTTCAAATTATATGATGTTTTCATGTTTAATATAAATTGATTAATTTTTATACTATATTCTAATTCGTTTTTCTATTGATTAGATTTTTAACTCAATAGGTATCTTATTTTTGTTTTTTAAAGTTTACAAAACTAATTTTTTTCGTAATTTGTGTGTACAAACCGAAATGTGAAAGTAATAAAAAACGGAGAGAATATTGTTTTCAACTTTGGTAATTAAGTTAAGCAGCTGATGTATAGTTGTTGTGTCTTGTAGAATGAAGACGAGCCTGGGAATTGCTTACAAGAACATAACGATGAGTACTTTGATCCTGACTACTTCATCTCTTTCTTGGACTTGTCAACGGAACACCAAAGTTCTTGATCTAAAGAACAGGATTGAGGCTTCCATGGTGATCTGGAAGAGGAAGATGAACCAGAAAGAGAACAGATGGGAATCACAGTGGGGGTCATCAGTTAGCTTAGAGAAGAGGGAGCTTTTCGAGGTCCGAGCTGAGGCCATTTTTGGTTATCGCTCAAACAGCAGTTCCCTAGGATCCACATCCTCACTTGAGATCTCCAAGATCAGAAACAACAAAGGTAACAAAAACAACAAAGACAAAAAACACACTTACTGAAACTGGATAAAGATTTGTTATGATGGGTACAGGACTTGGGACATGCGATCTTGGAAGAGTTCATTCGAGAGTTTTTAGAAAATCTGGCTTCGAAGATATTGTCAAGAATAGAGATGTTCTGAAGCTGATGTGTTAGTTCAAAGACAATGATGCAGAGGCAGAGAGGAGATCAGAAAGCGAGCGCGGATCAGAGTATGAAATGGCATCAGCAGAAACACCAAACGTCGAGGAAACTATCAGACTTCATAGGGTGGAAGATTGTCAACAGATACAAAGAAGCATAGTTCGATGAGTGATATAGAGTTCTTCTACAGAGCTGAGCAGAAAAGTCGATGATGAAGTCTCCAAGAACTCTACCGAAGAAACTTCGTATCTAATCAAAGTTAGAGAACATGAGAAGTCCGAGTGAGAGACACTGATTGTAGTGTATAGAAGAGAACAAGAGAGAGAAGCGAGAGAGAGAGAGAGAGAGTAGGAGAAGGTTTAAAGTGTGTGTACATATAATGAAGGCACTGGTTTTTAGGATTTGGACATGAGAGTCTTGTCCTTTGTTTCAGTCACCTACCTGGTTGATCGATCATGTTTGGTTTTTGATGTTTGTTTTGACTAATTGCTTCCTGTTGTGTGCTGTATTTTGGCATCATGAGCTAACACACATCGGTGTTGTATTATGAAGAGTAACATTGTAATGTGTATAACATTGATTCACCATGGATTTTGAAAGCTCAACTGGATGATTTGTATATTTGACTTGCTGGTACTTGGCAATCGTATCAAATTATCAATATAGTTTTTTAGAGAATATTCTAAAGATGAAATAAACTAAATCGCCAAAATAGTATTCAATGAAAAAATTGATCAAAATATACTTTATTAAATGGTGTAATATATATTTTTATCCCTAGTCTATACTTATGATTTAGAATTATGGAGAAGCATTTATAAATTGTAAAAAATATTAATTTTTTAAATTAAAAAACTATTTTAATCATTTTTTATTTAAAAACTATTTTGAGACAAAACCTAAAAATAGTTATTTGGAAAAATTTTGCTTTTTTTTAACTAGAGATCAACATTAACTAGAAATTTAATAGAGTTTTTTTTGTCATAAATATGAATAATTAAAATTCTAAACTGATGAAGCTAAGAAAATATAAATATTTTCTAAATATCTCATTTAAATATGTTTTCTTCTCTTTTTCTAGTTTTCTATTTTCTTACTGTAAGAGATAACTCAACACTTGATGTTTTTAGTCGTATCAATCTAAACGCAATTATTACTAAATTAGTGTTTCGGACTATTGAAATGAATACACAAATATAGATATCAAAATGGGATATCTCTCTCAATACTTTTTTAAGTTTTTGTACTACATATCTTAAAAATGAATGATCGACTTTTTAATTTAAATTTTTAAAGTAATGTTTAAATCCACAACTTTAAAACTCAACTCCATAACTTTGAACTCTAGTCTAGATTAGTTAGATTTATAGGAGCTATAAATATATATTACACCTTGTTAATAAAACATATTTTGTCATCTCTTGTAAAAACTATAGTGACACATTTTTTTTAGGGTTATTGTTAAAGATATTTTTTATATAAAAATTTATATAGTTTTATTTTCATCAAATAATCTAGTACTAAATCATTATTATTCATATTAATGAATAATATAATTACTATATTATTCATTATTAGTAACTGTTGGACGGTTAGAAGTCAGCGTCTATGACTTATATGGTTTGAATTTACAGATTCGATTAGGAACCGCTCAGAAAATTTTAGATCCGTCAAACCGAATCCAGATGCTAGACTATCTTGATTTTTATCCGGATGTCTGATCCGTAATTTTATTGATAATTATTTCAAAATAGTAATATATATTATATATATATAGTATATATAGTATAAATTTGTAATTGTATACATAGAGAAAAATTAGAAAACATTATATATACTATACTTATATTAATTATTATTTTATATTCTATATATTATTTTATTATTTTAAGATCACAAATTCAGATCTCCGCGATATCCGTTCGGATATTACATAAAGATGTAGTTGAAAACTTAAATGCTAAATAAGAGTAATAAACAAACATGATTCGCTGGATAAAGATCGTGGATCCGAATATCTTAGATACCCTAGATACCGAGATCCGTCCGAAGCCATTAGAAAATATAGACTGTGATTAATGTGATCTTTTATGCTGCAAATTCTTAGTGCTAATATAAGATAAATACTGTTTTTAACTAGAAAAATTAAGAAATATGATCCCTAAATAAAGATAATAAGATACATATTTATTAAGCCTAAAAATGTGAACATATCTGTTCTAAGAATCCTCAAATGGTCTCCTCATTAATCATTGCTCCAATAGCTTTCTTTTTAGAACATAACAGCTCTTAGAACACTTAGAACACTGGTGTGTTTTTTTCTTCTAGTTTCCATCTTATAATAACTCGAATATAATGATTTTCAGGGGATTTCGGATCTTGGGCCTTGAATACTCTCCTAGGCCCGTGATACCAACATTTGCTAATCACATTTTCTCTGCGGTAAGAAGCACTTACTCCTCCGCACGTGGAGATCGAACCCAGGAAGAGAGCACAACAGCACAACGGCTGCGCTTAACCAACGGGGCTCTGCCACATTCCGGGTAAGCTCGAATATAATATTCAACATCGTAATTCGAGCACACAGAGCAGAGAGAGAAGATCGCCGGCGGGAATCAAAATGCAAGGAAGACACTGGAGAAAATGGGTGGCCGTAGGGCGTCGATGGGGAGCCATCCAACGTCCCCTGATCTCGCCGCGGAGCACTCGCCTGGGACACAAAACATCTTCTTCTGTCAGAGCAGTCTCCGTCCACTTCAGATTCCATATCAGCTTCCGCCGCAAGATCCTCACCGCTCTCCGCGACCTGCATCAATTTACTCCTCCTCATCTGCTGGCAATACTTAAGTTACTCCCGTTCCTGTCCTCGTAACCTCTCCGCCCTCCGCCACGGCGTTCTTCGCCCTTCCTCAGGTGACTCCCCGATCTGCTATCGCCGTTCCGTCACCAACGCCACGACTTACGCGCAACCGCCGCGGTTGGGGTTCTATTGGGGGACAGAAACTCAAATCGGACTTGCTTTGTTAGATACGACGTTCATATGTGTTTGGATATGGGCCTTTGCGTTTGGTCATTAAATCGAAGATCTATGTTGACTCTCATATCTCTGTGATTACGAATAAATCTGTAGCAAACATCACTCTGTTTCTGCTAGACTATTAATGAATTGCTTCATTCCTTGTTCTAAGCATAGAGATAGATAGCCAGATTGCTTATTAAACTGATAATGCAACGTGTTATTATCAGCTAGGAGTTGGTTAGGTGTTTTATAGAGGATTCTGTTTAGGCACGCCAAATTTTCAAACGGATTCGATTTTTGTAAAATCGGTTTGAAAAATTGTTTTCGATTTATATCCGATTTGTTACTAGCTGAGGCGCCTTGCTAGACCGATTTTTAGAAACACTGCGTGATAAGTGATAAGTCTACTATAAGTGATGAAGTGATAGTGATGAGTGAATGTATGTTGTGTAATCATCGTTTGAAATCGATTGGACCGCCGGGTCAAACCGGTCTGGACCGTTATCGTTGAGAAGCCGAGTCCAGTTTCGTTTAAAACTCATGTTTAAAAAAACCCGGTAAAACCGGCTACAAACACTACTGGTAAAGTGATAAGTTACGATAAGTGATAAGTGATGAGTAGCTGATGAGTAATGTATGTTGTATTGGTAATACCATTATGGTATGCAGCAAATGATTGAGGCTCACTTGTAGAACATGGCTTGGTGTGATTATATAGATGAATTCTCCTCACCAGGAACAATTTTTGTCGACATCTAACAGTCTAAAGGGGGGGAAGAGAGAGTGATCATCGAACATCGAGTGATCTGTTTACCGAAAACTCGAAAAAAACTGAACTATAGAGGGAAGAGTCAAAGTTGTGTAATGGAAATTAGGACGAATCATAAAAAACACTAATGGATTTGGATACATTAATCATGTCATATAAAATATATGAAAACAAAAAAAAACTGATTATTACTAGAATTTTATTTTAAATTAAGTGCTACGGCATTAAAAAAATTAGGTAAAAAAAATCATCATCAGACGATCTGAATCCATTCACCAATGCTGGGAACACCTTTGTAGACAGCAAATAGAAGATAGTAACCGGGGTGTTGCTAGGTTTCCACTGGGTGGTGCGGCTGCTTGGATCTCAAAAGAGTTGCCTCCTGCAGGGTTGACACCAGCGACACCCAAGAGGAGCATCCTCATGTTCATCGAGATACTATGCTTGTAAAGGGAGGTGCTAACATGTGAGCCTTGAGATTCTCCTTGGTCACATCTTTTTGGTTAAGCTCGACCTTTACCTTGAAGATTATTCCATATTTAATCTGTTTTTGGTGTTGCGTTGTTGACTATCTTTGGCCTCATGTTGGCAAGAGCCGGGTCGAGGTAAGGCGGGGAGAATTTCTCAACTCGGAGCTCCGTTGGGAACTCAACGTTGTACCTGTAACCATCGTTGGTGTTTGCTGCCACCAACAAGAACCTTACCGTCAGGTAAAGTGATGGCTATGGAGTGGTACATACGTGGGATGGCGGAGGCTGCGAGTTCCTTGAAACGCTGGCCGCGGCGACCACGAGGCTTGTACAAGATGGGAGCAAAGGCAGGGTCCTTGCCATAACCCACCCGAAACAGCCACGTTTAGCTCCGTTCACTAGCATTACGTTCCGTAGGTAAATGACAGTGTCACTCATGACTCGTGGCGTAGGCATCATTTCAATCTTCCACCGTGGCTTACCACTGTTGATGCTTAACCTGCGCAGTCCTGTAGTGCTGGTTCAAATACCTTTTTACCCGCACGGTTATAAGCGTCTTGTTTGGAACCAACCACAGACGAGGACATCAGCAGGGATAACTTTGTTGTTTTCATGTAAAGTTGGATGGGGAGGAGTGCAGAGGAGCCTGATCCTGGTTAGTTACGGGTACCACAGGGAGCTGAGGGAACTCTTTGATGACTTGGTTTGTTTTGGGGCTTAGAAGGACGGATCTGTTGTTTGCGAAAATGAAGAGGTTACCATCAGTGTTGAGCCATACGAAAGGGTAGAGGTTGTTCTCGTCAGGGTCGTCTGTTGTTTTAGGAGCAATGAGTCATATAGCTTCTTGTTGTTGTGTCCTTCCTCTGGGATGTATTCGTAGTTCAATGCGTCACGTCCTCCAATCACGAAGAACTTTCCGTCAGGAAGAGAGGCTTGCGTTGAGTACCATCTCTTTGCAGCTAGAGCTTGAGGGTATTCTATCCATCCACAGTTTGGACAAGCAGCCTGGTACCTCGCTGTGTTGGCTCCTCCTCCATATCCTCCAGTGCTCACCAGTGTCCCGTTGATGGTCAGACCTCCCGATGAGCACCACGTATCAGTAGTAAGCTATCATCAAAATGTGAATATTTAATATAAGTCCAAGTAATACTATATAAGCATGCATGTGAGTAGGAT
Source organism: Moricandia moricandioides (assembly GCA_905132885.1). Taxonomy (NCBI): domain Eukaryota; kingdom Viridiplantae; phylum Streptophyta; class Magnoliopsida; order Brassicales; family Brassicaceae; genus Moricandia; species Moricandia moricandioides. Next base: position 10,105 of record CAJHQQ010000241.1, read on the forward strand.
GATAACATACGGATAGAGGCTTAATGGCACCGGTGTTGATATCAACGAGAACCGAATGAGCCCAACAATCACCTTGTTAATCTTGGGTCGACGACGTGACATGGTACACCAGGAGGCAGCTTAATCTGTGAGATTCTCCAGATGGTTGCGTCATAGAACTGGACTTGGTTGATGAGTGGCATCAGAATGGCATGCATCGCTGAGACACCAGAGTTTGCAAAAAACAACTCCCATTTACCAGGCCAGTTTGTCTGAGCTTCTTGAACACCGCCTCGCCTTCTCCTCCTCCGCCTTTTCTACCTCCCCTCCTCTCCAACCTTACGGTTGTGGTTCCTGGTATATGCTTCCGACACAGCTGCAAGTACAAAGGACAGTTACTATCCATATGAGTCTTGTTGAGGCTCTCATTTTTTGTATTTTTGTAACTTTTTAGATTTTTTTATTTCTTTTAATTTTTATATTTTTTTTTTGGTTGAGGAGATGAGAAATTTGATGCTTATTTGGATTATGAGTTCCGGAGTAATCACTTTGGTCTAAACGTATTTTTATAGGTTATTTTTTACTTGAGTTTTATTTTACTATTGCTATTTTTATGTGTGTGGTAAGAAGACTCTACATCAATCAATTTCTAGTTTTGGGAGAGTCTTTGAGTTTCATACATCTCTCTTGGTCTTTGACGTGGTCATGCAGTCAATATAATATTGAAAAAAATTACTAGAATGATACACAAAAGCTTGTATATGACTAGAATAGTATACATTTTCTAAAAATTACTAGAATGTTTTAGACTCCTAATAAATTACAAAAAAACACCCTTGTTTAATTTTGCTACTATTGATACAAATTTTAATTATTAATCCACATCATAATTTTGACAATCCACGTCACTAACTAATTTGTGTTATCAACAATTACAGCTGGAAAATCAACAGTCTCGTATCTCCGGTGAATAAAAAAAAGGTCTTAATGTCACACTAGACCCATATCACGTAATTATCTTCGTCACAACTAATACTCTCGGTTTCAAACAGTGTTTCCGAAAATTATCTTCGTCGACCTCGTTAAACCCTAACTGTCTCCGATTCCGAAAATCATCTTCGTCGACCTCGTTAAACCCTAACTGTCTCCGATATCATCTTCGTCGACATCCTCTTACTCCGCAAAAGTTTCGAAGTAATCGTATCTACGACATCATCTTCTCTGGTATGTTGTGCCTGAGTTTCGACGTAATCGTATGTTGTGCCTGAGTTTGATTTACGACGTGTCTGAGTTATAGATTATGTTGTTACTGAGTTATTGTATAGTGTGGCTGAGTTGAGTTTTGATTTATGAAGTGGCTGAGTTATTGATTTACGATCCGACTGAGTATTGATTATGTTTGGCTGAGTTATTGATTACTGTGGCTGAGTTATTGATTACTGTAGCTGAGTTATATATTATGTTGTGGCTGGGTTATTATTATTTATGATTTGGCTGAGTTATTGATTATGTTTTGACTGAGTTATTGATTATGTTTCGGCTGAGTTTTTGTTCTATTACGAATGCCTTATATGGTGGCTGGTTATTTATTATGTTGTGCGAGTTTTATTTCTAATTCGGCTGATTTATCTATAATATGTGTTTTAGGATCAGATGGCTATTCTGAAGATCAAAGCACAGGATATCCTCCACGACTTTACGCTGAAGGGGCTTTCTAATCTAGAAAATAAAGAGATTAATCACAATTTGCAGATGGGAGATTTCCCTAACGTCAGAGAAGCAATAGGACGGGATGTGTGGGAGCACATGAGGCAGGGTCCTCTTGGAATTATTGTGAAGCTAGCTGAACGCAAAGCGTGTGGTCTGGTAGGACTGTCCACTATCTACTATGTCGACAGCTTCGAGTATACATGAAGGAGATTTGGAGTGTAGTTGGTGATGAACCTATCAGGTTTAGCTTACTCGAATTTGGTGAGATCACTGGGGTTTAAACACAGAGCCAGTGCCAACAGAAAGTTTCGAACATGACCAATACAAAGCGTTTTGGGAGGAGTTGAATCTGCCGCTTGGGGTGGGACCCAAGTTAGATGAACTGAGGGCAGCATTAGAGGTATGTCCGGCATGGAGTTTTGAAAAGCGTAAATGGTTAGGGCTGTTACTTCTTCAAGCCATGGGACTTTATGCTTTGCATCATTAATTCTAGGATACCGTTTGAAAGTGCAAAACGAGTATTCGACGATGAAGCCATGATGACGTATCCATGGGGGCGGACTGCATATGAAGTTCTTGTTGACTCTATTAAGATGTTGAATCCACAAGGAAGGACATACACCATAAGCGGTCTGAAGGACGTGTTGTTGGTTTGGGCGTATGAATCTGTCATCTGTTTTGGAGAGCGTTTTGGGAGAGTCGTCAATGAGCAAGAAGTTCCACTTTTTCGATGGGGGTGGAAAGCGTACACGTTCAAGTTTTGATACTGTCATTACTGAGGAGATTAGAAAACATGGCGAGGTAAGGTGTCAAACTGATTTATTATTTATTTGTTGGCTGGGTTATAAGTACTTATGTACTTAAGTGGCTGGGGTTTTTGGTATTAGTTATTTGATGGCTGAGTTAGCATGTATAAAGTGTCTGAGTTATTATTTTATGGCTGCGTTATTAGTTATTAGTTATTTTGGGGGCTGAGTTATTAGTTGTTTTACGGCTGAGTTTATTAGTTATTAGTTTATTTTACGGCTGAGTTATTAGTTGTTTTACGGCTGAGTTATTAGTTGTTTTACGGCTGAGTTATTAGTTATTAGTTTGTTTACGGCTGAGTTATTAGTTGTTTTACGGCTGAGTTTATTAGTTTTTATGGCTGGGTTTCTGATTTTGTAGGTGCGCGTGAGAAAAATGGTTTATGAAGGACTCCGTAGAAGAGATGTTTCCTCAGTGGCCGGATGAAGCAGCTGACCCGCAACTCGTTAACTTGATAACAGATATATATGCAGGTCGGTTTGTTAGAGGTTTTTGGGGAACACAGATGAAACGCAAACAAACAAACACAAAGGTTTTTGGTGTTTCGTCAAACGCTGAGCCACCCATGAAGAAGCAGAAGAAAGTGAGCAGCTTCCAAGAGGATGAAGCTGCTGTGGAGGGAAAGGGTGCTTACGAGAAGGAAGGTAAGGCTGATATTGGGAGAAAATCCGATAATGCTGAAAATAATGTATAGTCCTGGATAGAATTGTCTCAAAAATAGACAGCCACGAGAAGAACTTCGAAAACTTCGACGCGCGGTTATCTAGAATCGAGTCCAGTTATACGAACATTCCTGATTTTAGTCAGAGTTGCAGTGGACGAGTACTTCTCTAAAGTTCCCCAACAATCTTTAACGTTGCCACGCCACCGCCGCCACCGCCACCGCCACCGCCGAGCTTTTTTTCCGCAGCAATCCAGTCAAATAGTCCACCTGCTAAGGCCTCTGTCCATAGTCCACCTTGCTAAGGCCTCTGTCCATAGTACACCTGCTAAGAATTTGGGAGACACTGTTGATTTCGTTGGTGTTTCTCCTGCAAAGGACCAGCCTTAGGACGCGGGCAGAAAATAAGGTTTAAACAAAAAGGAAATGAGGTTAAAGAGAAGGACAAAGAGGCGGCTGAGTTAGGAAAGAAGGGTGGTGTCCCTAAGAAGAACTTAACGGCTGTAAGTAGGGAAGAAGAGGCTGCGTTCAAAGAAGAAGGAGGCGGCTGAAAAGAAGGAGAAAAAATGGCTGAGACAAAGCAACGGAAGGCTGACGAAAAGAAGGCGGCTGAGTTGAAGAAGAAAGAGATGGCTGAGTTTACAGAAAACCCGTCGCAAAAAGGACGCGTCGCGGTTTAATAACAATAGCTGTACCTCAGCCCGAAAGCAGATTCAAGCCGACAGTGAGCTTGCGGATATTACTGACGCATTTCTCGCAACAGAAGACGAAGTGCTTCCGGAGTCTGATCAGGATGAAGAGGATAGGATCAGATCCGAAAGAATAAAACAATATCGAGAGAAAACTGTTCGGTTATCTGCAACTGGGTCTGCATTGCAACTCTCTGATAATGCTCCTCCAGCATCAGTTTTTCCTCATATTGGAGACAATGTAACCACGTGCATGAGGAATAATTTATTACCTTCACCGGCAATATATGATCCTTTAGCACCGGTTGATCCAGAAAAATGGGATAAACTGGTGGAACACCTTGAAAAACATAAAGACGCTCCAACTACCCCAACAGCGGCTCATGAGGGTGAGTTCTACAGAATCCTCATAACTGAAAGACCGTGGAAAGACATACAATATGGATGGCTGTATGATGATGTAAGTATTCCTTACGGCCGATCGTTCGATTGTTTATATAACTCAGCGCTATCTACTTAACTAGCACAGCGCGAACGTTAATATAAGTCTAGCCACAAAGTGTAGATATAACTCAGCTGTAACGCTGATATAAGTCAGCCATACTACAACAATTACCTTTAGACCGAACTGTTTATTGAGAGCTATTCCCACACTCGTAGGTCGAACGGCCGGACCAACGTCGCCGAGAAAGTTTCTGTACAATTCTCCTAAAATATCTGGTGTTGCTTGTCGAGATCGATTAGAACGCTCAGTTACAGAACATGTATGTTCCGAATCGTAAATACGAACATAGAATGTCGGGGAATCCCCTTGTGTTGAAGCACGAACTCTCCAGAGACATCCACCAACCCAACATTTAACAATGAGTAAATCTGGATTGGATACTTCCACATCAAAATCAAATTGATCTCTCACTGTAAGAAGTTTCAGTCGTCTTTCCAACTCAGCTTTACTCTGGTATCGTTGCCCAACAGCAAGGTTTAGCGAAGACATCTCCAACCTTAGAACCTCTGAATCCCCCTTAGATCCGGTCCAATTGTAAGAAGTTTCAGTCGACTGAGATCTCTTTTTAGGCGGTAGTGTCGGTGAATCTTCGTCTTGTGCTGGAGACTCACCATATGAGCTAAAGTTATCATCTTCGGATGACGCACCATCTGAGTCGTCGAACATATCAAATCGGCTATCAAATTCACTGTCTTCTTCGTCTTCTTCATCTTCTCCAACATCTTTCTGTTTTTCTCCGTCCAAGATATTAGAGAAGGTATTCTCATTGTCGTTCTGTTCCTCCTCCAAACTAAAACAATCGTTTCTAGATTCAACTTCTGAGACTTCTGCTTCTGAGCTGAAACTGTATAATATATTACTCTTCTCTCCCGCTCCGTCTTTCCGGCTGATCTCATCATCCTCGTTCTCTGTAATCTCTACACAGAGACGTAATCTTTCGGTTTTCCTTAGGCTTAAAAATATTTGCAATTGACGAGTATTGGAGATGTAAACTGGTGGCGTGTCGTGAGCCATTGTTTTCAAAGCTTTATTCGAAAACTGGTAGCTTAGCTGAATCTGATGGCTCGACTCATTCAATCCGTAATCATCGAGTACTGACTTTGCGAATTCGTCGTGTGTTGTATTCTCATCTGCATGCAGAACAATACATCCTCTACTGTCGGGTGTGAATACATATCTGTTTTTCTTAATCCACTTACCTGAAACAATAATTACTGGATCCATAAGATTTTAGAGAAAGAGAAGAATGTGAAGAACAGATAGTGGCGTCTGTAACATAAACCCTAATTTCGTTGTTGTAGTTAGTAATGACATGGAAAATAAAAGCTGACATGGATGATGACATGGAAAATCAGTAATTCAGCCACCAAACAAACATTTAAGTCAGCCACAATAAGTCAGCCACTTAATACACCGTAAGTCAGTCTAAACGTGAATACTATTTTAGTAATTAACTTTTTGTTAACAATCAGCCATAACAAAGATGAAACGCAAGAAGTCAGCTCTATCGTTAAATAAACCAGCCGGCAAATGAATGCTATTCTAGTAATTAATCTTTTGCTACAAAGTCAGCCGTAAATCAGCTGAGTTTACTGTTACTCCACTTTACTACGGCTGATTAAAAATAACTCAGCTGTAAAAACATCTCATAACTCGGCCAGTCGACGATCAATTAACCAGCCGCGATGGTTAACTCAGCCGTATGGTAACTAGAACTCAGTCGGACTTTCCAGGAACCAGCCTAAGGATGTATAAGTCAGTCGTAATATCTAAACGTAACTCAGCCGTTATCACATAAACCAGCCAGATTTTTTTAAGTCAGCTGTAACCATCGACTGAGTTATGTACGTAACTCAGCTTATTTCTCATAAGTCAGCTAGATTAGTTAAGTCTGCCGCAACGCACCTATATCTCGGCCGTAACGAAGTTCATATCGTATTGCGGCTGAGTTTTATGCCGCATTCTTACGTGGACCCGATTTGTTGCCTACGTGGCACAAAAAGTAATGGCATTCTTGTAAATATGTTTTTTCTCACAACATAAAAAAAGGGCACGCTGGGTATTAAAAAAAAGGTAGTAATAAAAAAAAGTTTTGTATGGTTATGATAATAATTAATAAAATTCATACTAGTTGAGTTAACTTCCCTATTACATATGTGGAAGTGAAAAATATATTTATCTTGTTCCAGTGGTACAATGTTTATCATGTGCACCTTGAGACCCGAGATCAAGCCAGGGAGTTGTTTATTTTGTCTTTTTATGCTTTTTAGTAAATGAGTTTCGAAGACAATCATACCCTCGTCTTCAACCTCGTGACTCAAGCTCTATCCATGGCGGCCAGACATTTTTCACATGATTTCCACTCTTTCTCATCTTGGTTTTGAATTGGTTTAAAGCAAAAGTTAAGAATTTTGAAGGCTTTTCAGATATGTCCGCATAATCGGCGAGTTTTCGGCCTCTACGGCCGAGTTTTAGATGCATAAAATGTTAATTTTGGTATTTGCATTGAAAAATTATTGAAACCTTATATTTTAATTTCAAAATTTCGATTTTTTTTAAAAAATACAATTACTAACACTATGAAAAATCTATTTTGTGATTAACGGTTTAAAGTTTTAGTTGTAATAAATGTACAAATTTTAATAAAATCATATGAGTGAAAAACTCAGTTAATAAAAGTTTGTATTAAATATATAATAGATAACTATGTCAATATCATTTAAAATAAATAAAATTATTATTTTGATTTATTTATTAATAAAAATATTATAAATAAATAAAAGTGATTGTTTTGATTTATGTGCTTACTGTAATATAATTTTATATATAATAGTTGCTCGTTAATCATCAATATATTTATTTTTCATAATATGTTATTGAACAAAAAGTTAATAAGAATATATTAAAATAATTTATCTACAAGATATTCATCCCGCGAATCATAACCTAGTTTGAATTTATAAGTAAAGAAATGTATTTAGTGTTCAGCCTCCTATTCTAGCTTCTAATTATCCGTATCAGTGCCTCACTGTTGATTTTTCTTTGTAAAACATCAGAGAGCGAAACCAATTATTTGTATAATATATTCTTTTTCTTACACATTTGATATTTCAATTTATTTATAACAAATAATGTGTGTTTGTGCCTCGAGAAGATCGATAATGAATGCTCAGGTGATTCAGGTTTTGAATGGAATTAGCTTTATGTTTACAAAAACTCATGATCCCTCTTTATGCTTTAACTAGGAGGCTCAGCTTTGGCCAAGGGTGGACACAAGCTGAAACTGAGTAGTTGGTATTGTGGATATACTTAGTACTCAATTTAGCTTATATGGATAATTAAATTTTGATTTTTTTTTTTGGGTTCACTCCTTAGGGTGAATCTATAGGTTCACCATCCAATTAAAATTTGCCACCTCATATTCACTTTCTACAGAAAAAAATAATAATAATTAGTAGTTATCGTTAAAAAAATAAATAGAAAACGTTGTTAACGGCGTCAGGTGATTGTAACCCTATTCTTCTTCTTCTGATTCATATATGGTCGTAAGTTTAGAGTTCTTAGATATAGGTTAATCACGTCAAATTCTGAAAATTAATAAATCCGGCAAAGATGTTTTCGATTTCATCTAACATTTTATGCTTTCGTTTTGGTATGTAGGTTGAAACTGTCACCCAATTTGGTGTGATATTCATGTGCTTTGCATTGGGTCTAGAGTTCTCCACTGCAAAGATGAGATCAACGTCTTTTTGTTTACTTGGAAGTTTTTTTCTTTTTTGGTGTAATGTTTACTTGGAAGTTTAGCATAACCAATTATTTACAGATCTTTTCCTCAGCTCCAGTACGTGGTTAGATTAGTTGCTGTTCTAGGATGCCTTCTTCAAATTCTTCTTTCCATCTTGTTGTGTAGAATCACAAGTTGGTGACTCATTTACACGTGAACCAAAAGATAATCTTTGCTGTCTCATTTATTATTCAATAAGCACCATTTAGTTTTATGTAGCTTAACATGTCGTCTTTGTATTAGACGTGTACCACCATAAACCATCTTTGTGGCTTGCATATTCTTCCTTGCCTTTTCTATGATATTTATCGAGGTTTGAGTATAGAATTTTATATTATTTTGATATTGAGTGTTTTACTAGATATTGTTTATTTGAGTTACATCTGTTCTTTAACTGAAAGATGAATATGACTCAGGAAAACATAGCAAAATATAGTTAAGATTTAGGTTATGTATGTTCTATAATATAAATATAGTAATATTTAAATGGTTAATGCAGATTACAATGGAGAATAATCAATTAAGTGGTCAAGTTACTATTTTTGGTGGCTAGTGTGGATCTAGTTTACAAGTTTCAGGTCATTCCAGTTTGATAAATCAAAAGCCGGTTGAGTTTTTGGACGACGAAGACGACGCTTCAGTCAGTGAATTTGAGGAAGAATATGAGCTAGTAAACAAAGAAGATCAACCTGAAAATGAAGATACTGATGCTTTAGAAGCAAACAATGAGAATGAGAAGAAAGGTGAACTTTGTATTGGAATGGAGTTTAGTTCTGAAGATGCTGCATATATGGCTTATAGTAAGTATGCAGGTAATCATGGTTTCAACGTAAGAAAACAAAGGAGAACAAAAAAGAAGATGAAAAGGTAGTAAGAATTCTTTATGTATGCTCAAAAGATGGGGTTAGGAAGGAGTCTAAGGTCAATAGATCTTATACCCGACCAATCACAAGGTGTGGTTGTAAAGCTCATATGGCTTGCTACTTTCAGAGTAGAGCAAGATATAAGATTGTATCCTTCGACCCGGATCATAACCATGATTTAGTGAGGACACCTATAAAGCATTTGCTGAAGGGAAATCGAGCAGTCACTGTCTCTCAAAAACAACATGCTGATGATGCTGAGATGTCAGGAATTTCAGCAAAAAGCAACCATTGAAATGATGAGCAGAGAAGTTGGGGGGGGGGGGAGAGAAAATCTAGGGTTTTGGATAAAGACTATCGCAATTACATATACTGTAAACGGATGGCAGAAATGGTAAAGGGAGATGCTGGAGCAGTTTTAGAATACTTTCAAAAAAAGAAAGAAGATAATTCAATGTTTTTTTTATTCAATGCAACTTGATGAGGACGATATGATCACTAATATCTTTTGGGCGGATGATCGGTCTATAAGCGATTACAATCTCTTTGGAGATGTCATTTGCTTTGACACAACTTATAAGACCAATGATTATGATAGACTGTTTGCTCCATTTGTCGGGTAAATCATCATAAGCAAACTGTTGTGTTCGGAGCTGCTCTCTTATATGATGAAACCACTGAGTCTTTTAAGTGGCTTTTTGAGACTTTTCTGGGAGCAATGTCTAGAAAACAACCGAAAACAATTCTTACAGACCAATCTGCAGCAATGGCGAATGCAATAGTGGAGGCGTTTCCAGAAACAAAACATAAGTTATATGTCTAGCATATTTACCAAAATGCTGCAAAGAATTAGAGTCGTGTATTTCATGGACCAGACCAGTTTGCCATGGATTTTGGAAAATGTGTATATAACCATGAGGAAGAAGAAGATTGGTTACTAGCGTGGAGTCGTATGCTCAAGAGAATAAATGGTTAAAGAATTTGTTTGAGGTGAAAGAAAAATGGGCAATGGTATATGGCCGTCATACTTTTACAGTTGATATGGTCAGCACACAGCGTAGTGAAAGTATGAATAGTATTTTAAAAAGATACTTGAAGCGCAATTTTGACTTGTTGACCTTCTTTAAACACAATGAGAGAGTGTTGGATGATAGGCGATATAAAGAATTAGTTGCTGACTTCGGTATGCTGCATACTTCACCGGTACTAGTTGCTTCTGTAGAGATGTTGCAGCATGCAGAAGAAGTGTATACACCAGAAGTTTTTACCTTGTTCCAAAAAGAATATACAGTCATCGGTGATTATGTTGCAAAAAAGACCAGTAAGTCTGAGATGGTGTATGAATACAATGTATCTTATCGTGGTGTTGCACTAGAGCATTTGGTTAAGTATGATGTTGCAAACCAAATGATACATTATAGTTGCATGAAATTTTGTTTGCTGGGATCTTATGCCGTCATACATTGAAAGTGTTGGACAAAAATAATGTTAGAAGAATTCTACCTACTTACATTTTGAATCGATGGACTAAAGAGGCAAAAGCACGAACAATATCTTATTATCATTCAGGGACACCTAAGGAAGCAGTAAAGCAATCGATTGGAAAGCGATATAGTCATATTTGTCGTACTTTCTGTGAGATTGCATCTGTTGGTGAGAGCGAAGAAGAAGAAGAAGAAGAAGAAGAAGAAGAAGAAGAAGAAGAAGAAGAAGAAGAAGAAGAAGAAGAAGAAGAAGAAGAAGAAGAAGAAGAAGAAGAAGAAGAAGAAGAAGAAGAAGAAGAAGAAGAAGAAGAAGAAGAAGAAGAAGAAGAAGAAGAAGAAGAAGAAGAAGAAGAAGAAGAAGAAGAAGAAGAAGAAGAAGAAGAAGAAGAAGAAGAAGAAGAAGAAGAAGAAACCCAGTTATGTTTTGCTACCACTGGTCTGATCAAGTACCTCAGGTAAAAATTTCTTTATGTCTAGTATTTATAATTTAGTTATATGTCAATATTTAAAAAATTGATAAATGATCCATGAACCAACTCTTACTCCCGGTACACATGTATTTGTTGCTGCCACCAATCCGATATAACATAGTGGGTTTTTTCTGGTAGTTACTCCAGGTAAATACTTGATCCTATTTTTTAATTAAGTTACATGTTATTTTTTTTCAAATATATCTTTTTTATTTTACACGACTTCGACAAGAATTATGGCGATGGTTCATAGGGTCGGATGTTTTTATTGATTTTTTTTGAATTTTTGAATAAATTAAAAGATATTTTGGACAAACCAACCATGGAATATTACGTTTTTGATGAATGTACACATGTGGCCATTTTTCTAACTCTATCCATATTTCTTTTAGTTTTTATTACATAGTACTAATTTAAACATATTTTCACTTACATTACACAACACTGGGTCACAGCTTGTGACTGTTGAAAACCTCAATGCATGGAACATGCAGAAGACTGTAAAAATGAACCAAGGAGCTATCTATGAAATCATCATCTTATTAAAAAATATACAGAGTAAACAATGAAATAGTACTGAGCTTTATCTACTTTTTCATTTACCCAAAGATGAGACCAAAGGATTCTTACTTGGCCGTTCTTAAGGAAAATTTTTCTATGCACCTTTCCAAACAGCGAGAAGACATGAATCTTAATGCTTACATGGGTGTATTTTGATGTTCTCGTAATACTTTCAAACAAGAGTCGCCACACATGTATCTAAAACTCAAATCAATATTGTTGTTTAAGTTTAACTGTAACAGTACTGAGTTGATCTTGTTATTTCTTAGCTAATTAAACTGTGACAGTATAAAATTAATCTTGTTACGATTAAACCCACTCAGTAATATCAAATTAAGAATGAAGAATCATATTTAGAATTACTAGCCAATTTCATTCTCGTCTAACAAAAGAGTCGTGTTACTTTACACATGTAAATACTTAATGTAGAACTGTGTAGTTTTAAACTTACTGCAAGTCATATTACTGATAATAGACATTTGTAGAATGGAATAACAGAAACAAATAATGATAAATAATAGATCCAAATCCTTTTACTGATATAATCTTGGAACATGATATACAACAAAGACATGATATAATCTTTGGTGGTACACGTCTAATACAAAGACATGACACTATAAGCTACATAAAACTAAATGAAACAGCAAAGATTCTCTTTTGGTTCACGTGTAAATGAGTCACTGACCTGTGATTCCACACAACAAGATGGAAAGAAGAATTTGAAGAAGACGTCCCAGAACAACAACTGATCTGACCACGTACTGGAAGCTGAGGAAAAGATCCTTAAATAATTGGTTATGCTAAACTTCCAAGTAAACATTACACCAAAAAGGAAAAAAACTTTCAAGTAAACAAAAAGATGTTGATCTCACCTTCGCAGTGGAGAACTCTAGACCCAATGCAAAGCACATGAATATCACACCAAATTGGGCAACAATTTCAACCTACATACCAAAACGAAAGCATAATATGTTAGATGAAATCGAAAACATCTTTGCCGAATTCATTAATTTTCAGAATTTGACGTGATTAACCTATATCTAAGAACTCTAAACTTACGACCATATATGAATCAGAAGAAGAAGAATATGGTTACAATCACCCAACGCCATTAACAACGTTTTCTATTTTTTTTCTTTTTTTTAACAACGTTTTCTATTTCTTTTTTTCTGCAGAAAGTGAATACGAAATGACAAATTTTAATTGGATGGTGAACCTGTAGATTCACCCTAGGGGGTGAACCCAAGAAAAACTCTTTTTTTTCATCTCCTTATTTAGTTAATAATCATTTGAAAATTCAACTAATGGCTATAGATTATAAGTAAAATGTTTTGATGTTGTTGAGGTGATGCTAATATCTTTTGTAGTATTTTTTAATTAGTTTTTAAATATGTCATACATCACTGTTCTTAAAATTTCAAAAAAATGATTTTTGTTTCCGTTCGTTGATGATGTTGTGAAACAGACGGTTTCGGGAATGCACATAAGTGGGATCATCTAGTTCGACCAATCGGCCCATATGTTACATGGATGGGCCAGCCCACTTAGGACTTAGACCAACTGGTTGTTGGGCCTTGTTTACTTGTCCCACATCGAGTATGTGATGTGGGCAAGTCGGCCAAACCCTACTATATATATATATCCCCTTTGTACTTATGATTCATTCATTCATACACATTCAATAAAGCAATACAACAAAGTCTTAGACTCTAAACCTAGCCGACTACTCTCCATCTCTCTAGCCTAGATTCTTGTCGAGTAAACCTCTAAAGGACACGAGATTCACAACACGTTATCAGCACGATCCTGCTCTGAAACCACCCACCTCGAGTCCTAGTTCGAAGCTCATACCAGCCGGCACAATCCCTACACCATCCGAACCATCACTCGGCGAACCTCTCTCTCTCTTAAATCTATTTGATTGTTTTCATATAGATCTAAGAACTAACTTCATGTATCTTACTTTGATTGATTGTTTAAGGTTCCCAAGAGGAAACCCAAGGAGAAAATCGATCAAGGATTAAGGTATGTCATCTAATCCATGTTGAGGTTAATCGATTTGTGCTTAGGGTTGTTGCTAGAATTGCTTCGGTTTGGTTTTTGTTTTCTCGCCATAGATAAGAATCATTAGGCTGCTAGATTCATTGCTTGATGGCTGAAAATCGAAAATACCTAAAACCCTAATAGAAAAGGAAAACCTAGATCAATTCTAATTAGGAAAACCTAACCTAAATAGGAAATCCTAATCCAAAAAGGAAAACCTAAATCAATCCAAATTAGGAAACCTATTCTGAAAAGGAAAACCTAATTATAAAAGGAAAACCTAATCATAAAAGGAAACTTTCATAAAATAGAAACTTACCTAAAATTACCCGAACTTACCAAATTAGAAACTTCCCAGAAATGGAAACTTTCCTAAAATGTAAACTTACCTAAAATACCTAAACTTACCTAAAACCCAAACTTTCCTAAAAAGGAAACTTTCCTGAAAAGGAAATATTCCAGAAAAGGAAACTTTCTAAAAATAGAAACTTTCCAAATTTATAAAATTTCTAGGTCTAAATCTAAAACCCCTAGATTAGTTAAAGAAAGTTTGTTTTTACACATTGGTCGATGATACTAGACCTATTGGTCGATGATGTTAGACATACTGGTCGATGATGCTAGACCCATGGTCGAGGATGCTAGACCATGAACCGCGAATGGTCAGTGGGGCGTACCGTGCAGTACGGACGGGTACGAACGCGGATGAAAGACAGGCACGGCCAGTCACGTACCATAAGGTACGAACCCGCGGTAACCCAAACGAACCATGACCCGCGAATTAAGGCATGAACCGCGGATGGTACATACCATGCGGTACGAACGGACCACGAACGCGGATGACTGACGGTACGTACCATGCGATACGACCGATCACGTACCACTCAGTACGAACCTGCAGTGATCCGTACGAACCACGAACCGCGGCCATACCGTGACCACAAATGGTCGATCACCCGCACCATGCGGATAGACCAAGGTCCATTCCGGTCGATGATGCCTACCCTCAGGTACGGCTAGACCATGATCCGTGACGATCGATGATGCGTACCATGTACGTTTAGATCGCGGATGGTCAATGATCCGTATCAACGGATAGACCGCGAACCACATGGGTCGATGGAGCGTATCAATACGTACAACCAGACCGTGTGCTTATCCAATCGGTTTTCAAACGATTTTTCAATACGATTTTATATGGACAAGAGATGTGGTATATTAAGTCCTAAACGATCTGAAACTCATTTTGAGATGCCAAACATCACGAACTTGGACTTTGCACCCCTCAGTGTCAAAGGTGACAATTACCTGCAATGGGCATTAGATGTTGAGATATCTCTTGGAGCCAAAGGCCTAGAGCACTGCATCGTTGAAGATAACGAAGCCAGCAGCAGAGAAAACTCAAAAGCCCTGATGCACATCCGACATCATATAGAGGAAAGCTTGAAAGCTCAGTACCTCACGGTGAATGATCCATTTGAACTATGGAAAGAATTCAAGATAAGATATGATCATCAAAGGACCCTGGTTCATCCAGCGGCGACCTATGAGTGGATACACCTTAGGATTCAGGACTTCAAGTCCGTGAACGAGTACAACTCAGCCTTGTTCCGAATAGTCTCACAACTAAGGCTATGTGGCGAGATTGTTACTGATACGCAGCTCCTTGAAAAGACATTCCAGACAATGTCCTCAAGCAACATGTTGCTCCAGCAACAGTATAGACATAAAGGTTTAAAGACCTATAGTGAACTCATTCACTGTCTGTTGCTTGCTGAACATAACAATGAGCTGCTCATGAAGAACAGTGAGCTTAGACCCCCAAGTACTAAGCCGATCCCAGAGGCACATAATGTCGAGCCTAAGGATGATACAAAGGCAAACCATGTCCGTTATGACCGAAAGGGTCGTAGTCCCTCATATGGACGAGGACGCGACCGCGGAAGTCAAACGCGAGGACGTGGACGTGGTAGCCAAAACAGAGGGCGTCCTACCCCTTATGATCGTCCAAGCCGGTCCACTCATGGACATGGCAAAGGCAAAAGTTCTGGGATATCTTCAAGGATTCAGAATCCTAAGTCCTCGGCTTGCCACAGATGCGGTATGGATAACCATTGGGCAAAGAATTGCCGTACCCCTAAGCATCTGGTTCATCTCTATCAAGAGAGTTTAAAAGGCAAGAACGCAGAGGCCCACATGATATATCAGGATGATGAGGGTGACTATGATCACGATAGATATGATCCTACAGATCACGAGACTGATCAAGGCAAAGACGATCCTATGGATCATGAAACTTCAGAAATGTTGAAGTAATAACCAAGTGATGTTTTTGGTGTTTAGGCTCGATTTTTTAAAAGATTGTTTTATTCTATGAAACCTTGTTATTTCTTTCATTTATAATATATGCATGATTTAGATTATATTTTAAATTGTCTAGAATGAAAGGAAGTATGGAAACACTTGTGGTTGACAGTGGATCAAGCCACACTATCCTGAAGGATAAGGCATACTTCGTTGATCTAACGTTGAAAGATGCCAATGTCAACACAATAGCTGGGGTATCGTCACTTATCAAGGGCTACGGCCCAGCTTATGTCTCGTTGCCAAACGGAACACATCTAGAAATAGATGAAGCATTATACTCTCCTAATTCAATGAGAAGCCTTTTAAGCTTCAAAGAAATTCGCAAGAATGGATTACACATTGAGACAACTGGAGAAGGAGCCAAAGAGTTCTTGAACATATACGAACTCGACCATGACCGGAAAAAGGTCTTGGAAACGATACAAGCTATGGCCACTGGTCTTTACTATGCCAAGATCAGTGCGGTCGAAGCCAATGCTACTATAAGCAAAGAAATCAAGCAGAATTTCAACTTGTGGCATGACCGCCTTGGGCACCCTGGAACGGGGATGATGCGTAGACTCATTACAAACTCAATCGGTCATGACCTGAGGGGGAGACGGGTTATCCCTAAAAACCATGCTTGCACCTCATGTGTGCAAGGGAAACTTCAGGTCCGACCATCACCAGTCAAAGTGTCAAAGGAAACAATCGGTTTTCTGGAAAGAATTCAAGGTGACATTTGTGAACCAATCAATCCACCTAGTGGAACATTTAGGTACTTCATGGTACTCATTGATGCGTCCACAAGATGGTCACATGTGTGTTTATTATCCACACGAAATCTAGCCTTAGCTAGACTACTTGCCCAACTCATCAGGTTGCGAGCACACTTTCCAGATTTTCCTTTAAAGACTATACGTCTTGACAATGCTGGTGAATTTACTTCCCAAGCCTTTTATGAGTACTGTATGTCCATGGGGGTGACAGTTGAACACTCCGTGGCACATGTCCATACACAGAATGGTCTAGCCGAATCTTTTATCAAAAGGATCCAAATGATTGCTAGACCTTTACTCATGAAAAGTAACTTACCGACCACAGCTTGGGGTCACGCAGTCTTACACGCTGCGGAGTTGATACGCATCAGACTGTCCCATGAGCATAGATATTCGCCATTCCAGCTCTTAACGGGTCGAGAGCCAGGCATCTCCCATCTAAAGACTTTTGGATGTGCCGTTTATTATCCAATTGCTCCACCACAAAGAACTAAGATGGGAGCTCAAAGGAGGATGGGAATATATGTCGGATATGAATCTCCCTCAATCATAAAATACCTTGAGCCAACCACGGGTGATTTATTTAAGGCCAGGTATGCAGATTGCCACTTCATGGAATCTGAGTATCCGACATTAGGGGGAGACAATAGCAGACTGGTGAAAGAAATCACATGGAATAATACATCCATCATATGGCAGGATCCTCGAACTCAAGCATGCGATCTTGAGGTTCAGAAGATTATACATCTTCAAGAGCTAGCTAATAAAATGCCTGATTCCTTTACCGACCCAAATAGAATGACTAAGTCTTACATTCCAGCTGCTAATGCACCAATAAGACTGGATGTCCAGAAAGGACAAAACCAAGTGGCTACTGAGTCTAGGACAAGCCTCAAGCATGGAATACCAATTGGTTCCAAAGATAAGGCCCCACGCATGACTAAGAAAAGTGCAAAACGAACCGTGAGCGAGGGGCACAAGGGTCTGGTCGATGTGGTAGAACCATCGGTCCCGCGGCTCCGGGACATGGAGAAACCAACGTCTGGACTCATTCCGGACGTACCAGAATCCGCAGACATGAGCATTGGTACGAGTGTTGAGGTACCTAATGGGACTTGGGACGCCAAGGCTCAGGGCACTGAAACTCCGGACAATGAAGAGAACTCAACTAATTACACCGTGTCTGGTAAACAATGAAACAGAAAACATGTCGACACGAATGATATATTCGCGTACCAAGTAGCACTTGAGATCATCACTCATGATGATGAGGATCTGGAACCCACGTCAATACACGAATGTATGCAAAGAAAGGATTGGCTTAAATGGAAAGAAGCAATCAACGTGGAGTTAAACTCTTTTAAGAAGAGAGGGGTGTTCGGTCCTATTTTCCGAATACCAGATGCTGTAAAGCCAGTGGGGTACAAATGGGTCTTTGTGAGGAAAAGAAATAAAAATGGTGAAGTCGTGAGGTATAAAGCTCGACTAGTTGCACAAGGATTCTCACAGGGACCAGGAATCGATTATGAGGAGACTTATTCTCCAGTGGTGGATGCAACGACATTCCGATTCCTGATTAGTCTGGCCATACGAGAAAATCTCGACTTACGGTTAATGGATGTAGTAACCGCATATCTATATGGTCCACTGGATAATGAAATATACATGAAAGTACCAGATGGTATAGAAATACCAAAGCATGCTAAAGCTTCTCGTGAACAGCATTGCATTAAACTTAACAAAGCTTTGTACGGCTTGAAGCAGTCAGGTCGGATGTGGTACAATCGGTTAAGTGAATACTTACTGAAAGAGGGCTACAAGAATGATCAAGTAAGCCCATGTATATTCATTAAGAAAACGAGCCGTGGCTATGTGATCATAGCCGTGTATGTTGATGACCTCAACATAATCGGAACGGCCGATGAAATTGCCTCAACAGTTTCATACCTCAAACGAGAATTTGAGATGAAAGACTTGGGGAAGACCAAGTTTTGCCTGGGACTGCAAATCGAACATCTTAATGATGGAATCCTTGTGCACCAAAAGACCTATACTGAAAAGGTTCTTAAAAGGTTTAAGATGGATAAGTGTCATCCACTAAGCAGTCCTATGGTTGTAAGATCCCTCTGTCTTGAAACTGACCCGTTCAGACCTAAGGAAGAGGATGAAGAGGTCCTCTGTCCTGAGTATCCTTACCTTAGTGCCATTGGTGCCTTAATGTATTTGACTACTCATACTAGACCTGACATATGTTTTGATGTAAGTCTTTTGTCCAGGTTCAGCTCATGTCCGACCCTAAGGCACTGGAATGGGATCAAACACATCCTGAGATATCTACAAGGAACTAAGGATGTGGGATTGTTTTACCCTAACCAAAACAAAGAAAGTTTGATTGGTTTTGCTGATGCAGGTTTTCAATCCGACCCACATACTGCTAAGTCTCAAACAGGTTATGTTTTCACCTATGGAGGCACGGCCATTTCATGGAGATCAGTCAAGCAGACCATCTCGGCAACCTCATCTAACCATTCGGAGATATTGGCCATCCATGAAGCAAGCACAGAGTGTGTTTGGTTGAGACTTATGACGCATCAGATACGATCATCGTGCGGGATCACGGACGAGAAAGAAGAACCAACCATCATCTATGAAGAAAATGCGGCCTGCATAGCCCAGTTCAAAGATGGTTACATCAAAGGTGACAAGACGAAGCATGTTCTGCCCAAGTTCTTCTTCACCCATGATCTACAGAAAGAAGACGAGGTGAAGGTACTCCAGGTCCGATCCAGTGAGAATTCGGCCGACCTCTTCACCAAGGCATTACCAACTTGTACGCTCAAGAAGCTTATGTTCCAGATTGGTATGCGATCATTGAAGAACCTTCAGTGATGATCACTTCAGGGGGAGTAATGCGGCTGTACTCTTTTTCCTATCTATGGCTTCCCTTTTTACCACATTGGGTTTTGGGTTTACCATAGAGAGGTTTTAACGAGGCAGTATACCAAACGCATTTGCGAACCCTAGACGGTTATTGTATTCAGGGGGAGTGTTGTGAAACAGACGGTTTCGGGAATGCACATAAGTGGGATCATCTAGTTCGACCAATCGGCCCATATGTTACATGGATGGGCCAGCCCACTTAGGACTTAGACCAACCGGTTGTTGGGCCTTGTTTACTTGTCCCACATCGAGTATGTGATGTGGGCAAGTCAGCCAAACCCTACTATATATATATGTATCCCCTTTGTACTTATGATTCATTCATTCATACACATTCAATAAAGCATTGCAACAAAGTCTTAGACTCTAAACCTAGCCGACTACTCTCCATCTCTCTAGCCTAGATTCTTGTCGAGTAAACCTTTAAAGGACACGAGATTCACAACAGATGAGTAATAATTATCTGACAGCAACAGCTTTGCATCTCATATAAACAAACTAAAAATATAGAATCACGATAAATTTTATTCAGTAAGAATCTTTTTCAGTTTTTACTTCATTTATCAAATGAAAAGTAAATAATTATTAATTATCGCATTTTTCATGCCAATTTTGTTAATATTGTTGCATGATTATTTTATTAAAGCTCTTATTTTGATTCTGATGAAGATTGTATAGTTATGAATAAAATATTTTAGTATATTGAATATCTTGATATTTAATGTAGATAAACTTTCTTTTCTTTAAAGTTAAAGAAATAGATTTATGTAGATTTATATTTGTTAAAGTAATAAATACTAATATTCAAAATTTCATAAACAATCTATAGACTAGACCACCATTTTAGTATGGGCATCATCTAAAAACCACAATAAATAAATTCACAACTTTCACCAATTTACGATGTTCTTTTCCTCTACACTACAGAATTCATACTACTAAAAGAATGAGTAAAATAAAGTTTCATCTTGTATAGATCTAAATGGCTACCGCTAGCCAATAAGAAGTAGAAGTAAATATTTCATCACTGACCTCATGAAGAAGCTGCTTAGTCAATCCGTAGGCGGGGCTGATTGTTTTTACAATCTGCAGCCATAAACAACAATGACCTTATCATGAAACATGAAACTGAACTTTGCCATAGCAAAACAGAAACTTTAAAGTATCCACAAAACCTTCTCGAGCTTTAATGTCTTCATCGCATCAAGATCCGTAGGTCCTCCTAGAGAGTAAATTATGTAATACATTACATGTATTATCATATGCTCATCATTAATATACATGTTTTCTAAAGAGTAACGTTTTTAAAGTGTACATTTATCCCAATGCAACTATGTTGGAAAATACTTTAAAAGGAATAAGACATATCCCTCTATATATTAAAAGAGAAGTACATTTGCCACGTGTCACTCATACAGAGTTTCTCAGAAGAATTTGAGACATTTGATTGGTTGATTTTTTTGGAATTTCTTAATCATTTTTTAAATTAATCGTCAAGCTCTAATATAAAAAAGTACCAATAAAATCGATCTCACCATTAAATTCATCGATCCCATTAATTTTAAGAAAAATATAATTTGTTATTAGTTTCCTTATAACAAATAAATTACTTGCGCAAGAATATTAGTTAATACATGTAATAATTAGTTTCCTTATAATTAGTTAATACATGTAATAATTAGTTTCCTTATAATTAATTAATACATGTAATAATTAGTTTCTTTATAACAAATAAATTACTTGCGCAAGAATATTAATTAATATATGCAATAATTAGTTTCCTTATTACAAATAATAACGTGCGCAAGAATAATCATATATATAAATAACGTGCACAGTTGCAATGACATTAGGTCACTAAGTTATTGAGCTAAGTTATCGGTTAGCTTTTTGGTTTTAGTAGCTGTGATGAGAAAGCTAACACGTAAGAAGAGACAACTCCTTTGTGGGCTATCTCTTCTATGAAATACATTTGTTACGCTTGGCTTCTGAGCTGTAATAATAAGCATATTCAATATAGTTTATATGTTTTGAACCTCTCTATCAGTGATGAGAAAGCTAACACGTAAGAAGAAGTACTCCTTTGTGGGGTGTTTCTTCTATGAAATACATTTGTTACGCTTGGCTTCTGAGATTCATTCTTTCTTCTGTGAGTTTCATATCTGCTTCTTTGCTTTCCTTTGTCTATCATCAGTGAATTAATTGATTTGTTTTGTAATCTTATCAGGTTGTGGACAACTACTACAGGCCTGATTTGAAGAAGCTGCACTTGCTAGGCTCAGCGTTATCAGCAAAGGCCTTAGAGTCGCCAAGTCTGGTCCCAAGAGGAGGAACATGCTAGCTTGAAGAAATAAACAAGCAGCTGGAAACTACCAATGTGAGCCTCAAGGAGTCAGATGCTTGGCCAGCTGAGGTTTGTGTCACCCTGATATGATTATATCATTCATATATTCTTGCAATAGATATAACGAGCCTTTAATACTTCATGATATACTTTGATTTATAATGTTAATGTAGCCTCAAGATGCTTATGGTTTGGAGAAACTTGCAACGGAGGAGCTGTGCAAGCATTACAACAAAGATTTTGGCATTGAGTGCCGCATTGGAAGGTTCCATAACATCTACGGTCCTTTTGGAACATGGAAAGGTAAGGAGCAGACAAACAAACAGTTTCTAGGCTTTGCGCTAAGTAATATTTGGTTTAATACTGATAACTTGTAGGTGGAAGAGAGAAGGCTCCTGCTGCCTTCTGCAGAAAGGCTCTGACCTCCACAAATAGGTTTGAGATGTGGGGAGACGGGCTTCAAACCCGTTTATTTACCTTCATTGATGAGTGTGTTGAAGGTGTACTCAGGTGAAGGCATTAGCTCCAAATAAGGAATAATATGTTTAAAAACATGTATAGTATGAACCTGTTTTCTTCTTTATTTTAGGTTGGCAAAGTCAGATTTCCGTGAGCCGGTGAACATTGGAAGCGATGAGATGGTGAGCATGAATGAGATGGCTGAGATGGTTCTCAGCTTTGAGGAAAAGAAGCTTCCAATTCACCTCCGACCAGAAGGTGTTCGTGGGCGTAACTCAGACAACAATCTGATCAAAGAGAAGCTTGGTTGGGCTCCAACAATGAGATTGAAGGTACCATAACATGCTTATTTTGTAAGTAGCTCAAAGTTATGATGAGATACTGAGAGTTAGAGACTGGTGGTGTGGTTAAACAAGAGGGGCTTAGAATAACCTACTTCTGGATAAAGGAACAGATTGAGAAAGAGAAAGCTAAAGGCGGTGATGTGACGCTTTACGGGTCATCAAAGGTGGTTGGGACTCAAGCACCGGTTCAGCTGGGCTCACTCCGTGTTGCTGATGGAAAGGAGTAAATGGATGGCATTCACTACTATCAAGCTTGGCCTCGTGAAAGTATGTTTTAGATACACGTCTTAGGTAAAAGCTTTTCCTCTGAAAAGAAAAGAAAAAGCTAATAATAAGTGTTTTTGCCTTTTTGGATTTGAGTCTCCCTCTCTTCTTCTTCTTCTGCTCATCTTTCTTTCTGTCTCTGTAGTGAACCTCTAATTCTTGTTTTATTATGATTTATTTGAACACTTTTATTTTGCTCGATTGTTCTATAGTATATTATTGTGGTCCTGTAACAACATGTTCATCATCACTGTCTGTGGTACCAACAATCACGTTGTCCAGTTTTGGAACAGTTGCTTACATATTATCTCTTTACACATATCTCTAGGGATTAAAGATCAGTCCCCATTCTTTCTCTGCCCTCCACATTCCTAGAGCAGACCAATCCTTATCTCTCTTGTTGGATCTTGTTCACTAGCTATTCTAAAAGTCACATGGCGCTCTCATTTTCAAAACTAGCTTCTTCTTTTTTTGTCAACAAAAGTGTATGCTCTTTCTGGATGGTTTACTCTGTTTGGTTATGACATCACTTCATATATGCATCAAAAGTAGGATATATAATTATAATATAATTCTTTTCCATTTTTTTTATCAGTGTCCTTTATAAGATCTCCCCGTCCATGGTTGTTTTTACATGTGTTCTCGTCTTAATCGATAGAAAGATAAACTGAAAGTTTCTGAGAATGTGTTCTTTGCATATTCTACAAAGGAGAGTGTGGGCTAACATTACAAAGCATTGATCCAGTCAATATCTCAACGTTCTGGACGATGGTTAGGGGTCTCTCATGAAGGACATGTGATAATATCTTGTAGAACTAGCTGCAGGAGATTTATGCAACTCAACAACATTCAGTAAAACAAGCTAGCTACAGACCAAGTTATATGTGCATCAATCAATCCATATATATACTCCATGAATGATGAATATCAACGTTTCGACATTTTTCTCTCGAGGTGACGGTGAAAGACCGTTATGAAACTTCCCTTAGTGAACGGGAGTATTGCATAAAACGTTGACTCTCTCCCTATCGTTATAGTGTTAAGCCTAACGGGCCTGCTATAGTAGGCTACTAAAGCTATTATGAGCCCATTAGCTTATATGGCAAAGCGCAAAGCTCATTTAGAGTCTTCTTTTCTCCCATGCCGGATTCTCTCTTTAATGTTTAAAAAAACAAGAATAACCTTCATGAAATAATTAAAGGATAAATCAACCTAATCCCGGTATCAAAATAATTGATTTTTCAGATTTTTTCACACCGATTAAAAATTTATAAGTTTTTATAAATTTTTTTGTTTAAACAAAACAGCAATATTAACAGCTGATTCAACTAATAAAAAATCATACTACAGAATACAAATGGTTATAATTACATTTAATTTTTTACATAAAAACTTGAGAACATTATTTAGAATGAACTTTTTTTACTAAAACAACACTTAAATGTAAAACGGATGGTGTAGTTTGAAAAGATGGCATCAAAGTACATGTTGAGACAAGTTTAGTATTTGGAAGATTGAAGAGATCAGCTGTACGTAATCAATTTCAAGCTTCATATTATACTTGAATTTCAATAATTTGTGTAAAATATAATATGATATATAATTGTATTGTGTTTGATATGAAAATACAAGATACATATATATAGTAGTAATATTAACATAATGTTAACACCGGATAATGCTAATTTTCCTAAACATTTAATGTAAATATGCTAACATTATCTTAATTATCTTAAATTTAACTTATTTTTCAAATCTTTGCTTTTGATCTTTAAAGTATTTATGAGTTTCACAGACTTCACAATCTTAATACGTAAGAGAAACATTTTTCGGTCTAACATATCTCTAATAATTTACAATCCGCGTGCAAACATACACAGCTTCGTTTTTAAACTCAAAATTTCACTGGTTTTATATGAAAAATTAGTAGGTAGCAGTTACACTCGTAGCCAATGCACTAAGGTAAACACTTTGTTATGATTATAAACTCTTTTGGTTCTAACTTGTGACCACTAAAATATGAATAAGAAAGAACAGAAAAGTAATGAATAGGAATAAAATAAAAAGAATGAAAATGAATATTTCTTGTTTTTGCTTCATATTAAAAGAATGTTTTTGTTCTATAATTCTTTAAAAATTAAGGAATAATAAACAACTAGAGAAAATTGCATAAAAACCTTGAAAGTGGCACACAGTCACACTTTAAACTTTGAACTTTTCGACTATCATTTTAAACCTTCAAAGTGACATTTATATCATAAAAACTTTCAATTTGCCTTACTTGTTCATCAAGTAAAAAGTTGACATGTCCAACATGTAAAAATGATGATGTGTAGGTTTTTTCAATTTTTTTTTATTATTTAATAAATAAAATAAATAAATAGAAATTCAGAAAATTAAATATAAAATCAGAAAACTAAAATAAACTTTCATAAAATAAAATAAAATTCAGAAAATAAAATGTCAAAAATAAATTAGATTAAATTAAAATACATAAAATTAAATGAAAATTGGGAAATTAAAAGAAAATTAAAGAAAAATCACAAATACAAAAAAAGTATCATCGTCGAATTTTTGGATTTTATAAGGTTTTTTTAATTACAATATTTTTAAAACAAATTTATCTTCGTTGACAATAACAATTTTAAAGATATCACTGATGATGATGGTGGTTTCTCACATAACCATTAACAATGACGTTTTGACATATTTTTAATGATAATTTTCGACATCATCGTTAAAAATTATGGTAGATATATCAATAACAATGTTTTCGATAACCATCATTTAAAACAGTAGATATGTCAAAGTTTTTTGAAATGATAGAAAATGTCAAAGTTTTTAATGATGATGTCGGAAACTATCGTTAGAGATAAGTCAATGATCAAACTATCGTTAGAGATATGTTAAGAACGTCACTGTTACTGGTTATGTGAGAAACCACCATCGTCATCAGTGATATGTTTGAAACTGTTATTGTCATGATGATATGTTTGTTTTATTTAAAATAATCTTGTAATTTAAAAGAGAATATTATGATTTTTTATTTTAAATTTTGTTTTCTTGAAACACCTCCATTGTTATCCTTTTTTTCACAAAATGATATTAAAAAGTATTTTTTTTTATATTGCTATGCTTTACTAATACTGAATTGTATCACTTGTTGCTGAATGTGAATCCAAATCATCGATAGTGATAATACTACTATTTGTAAGCCAGTTATTGAGAGAAAGCCGAACTCACTCTGAGCTGATTGTGTCAATACGTTTACCAGAACATCAAAATTTCACCAAGGCGGGCTCATGGTTTATAAGGGTCCTTGAGTTAAAAAATATTTTAGGCATGTTAACAATTAGAAAACACAAATTTTAGCATAGTTTTTAAAAATTATATTGTATAGGATGTCATTAGATTTATATAGGGAAAATTGGATTTTAAATTCTTAAGATGACATTCTATGAGTTTAAACACCATTTTTTTTCACTAGCACTTTAATACTTCAAATTAGAAAAGTTGTTGAAAAAATATTGAAGTCATATCGTGCATTTTTCTCGTGACGTTACTTGATAGCTCCATTGATGATACTTACTATTTAAAAAGCTGTGTTGTTTTGTTGATTAAAAAATGAGACCCGTAAAGAAACTTAATAAAACTTAATAAGTCTTTTTCTTTCCAAATCAATTTAGAGATCTAGGGTTCAATAAATTTACGAAACCAGAAGAAGTGAAAGATCATTAAGAATCTTTACATGTATTTTTTTAATCAACAAAACAGTACAAATTTTTAAACAGTAAATCTCGTTAACGGAGCCGTCAAGTAAGATCACAAGAAAAGGCTTCTTTACTGCTTTTTTTTCGACATCATAGCAAATTTATTCCGTAAAACTTTAAATTTTAAAACCAATAAATAACATATAGTATATAATAATATATCTAAGGTAATAAAATAAGGTGGTTTTATATATGTTAAACTTACAAAAAACATAATAAAAAGAAGGGCAATGTAAAAGAAGATAATATGGGGATTATATCAATATCAACTGTTTTCCAATAAATATCATATTCACATGCGCAAGGAATAGATACATGGTCAGAATTTAATAAGGAATTTTTTTTTGGCAACAAAGGATTGTACGTATATTTTCTAGATTCTATAACCTAATGGTCATGAATCGATCTCTATTGTATTTTTTCGAAGAGGTCGGCTTTTGAACTCTATATGTTCGATTTCATTTCAAACTATATACGTTTATTCAAGCCTTTTTTGTAACTGCATTCGACAAAATCTATAGGTAGTGTTTTGTTCTTACTGAAAACAGAAGCAATCGATTTAGAGTTGGATGCATGAAGATAAGTAGTCCAGTGTCTACAGACACTGGGAATAGACAAGAGAAGAAAAAAATGGGTATGTTGTACTGAAAATAAATAAAAACCTTTAGAAAATTTTAAATTTTCGTACTACTGAATACAAAGAATGATACCTAATCGTTCTAATGAAAACATGGCAAGTTATGAATTTTACAATTGTCTACGAGAATTATCTTTCAACTCTCTTTCCATAACATTCTCAAGTGATAGTTGGTTAATTTTTGTATTTGCCCGCTCCCTGTGTAAACATAGGTACCAATGACAAAGAGAATACTCCTAAAGGGAATATAACACAAAAGTCATCTATCACAAACGTTTTGCCAGCACCAAGTATCAACCCTTTTAGGGCGCCCTTTCAAAATGTTACGAATCAAGAAGTTCGACCCGTTATTCCACGACCATCAGAGTCTATACATGTCAAGAAGGTTCGGTTTCCAACTTAGTGCATGTTCTTACAGAACTCATCCTATACTGACTGTTGTTTTGACTCCAGGAAAAAACTGCAGTTGAGGCTGAGAACCGTCCAACGCCTCCATTGTATAGCTGCACAAACATTCGTCCACTGACAATGGCAGATTTTAAGGCTGCCCATGAACAAGTAGGTCGAAACAGTTGCATTGTATTTATATATAAAGATGAGAGTAAATGATCTCAAATACATGTATAATAGGTATGTGCAAGTGTATCAACAGACTCATCAAACATGAACAAGCTTCAGCAATGGAACGAGTTGTATGGAGAAGGAGGATTAAGGAAGAAGACGTCCTTGAGCTACTTTATGTAGAAGAGACGAGACATGAGAAAGATTTATTGGTTTTTATCTCATTTTGGTCCATTATTTTTTAATTTATAAAATATTTTATGTACAGAAGAGAGAAAGAGTGTTATTCGGTTTATTGTCTAATTCATTTTCTTTCTCAACATAAGAAGAAAATAAAAACATTCGTTGTATAACCTAATAATGCATGCGTATGTATATAGAGTTTCGGATCTTTTTAAGTTAAGGACAGGCTTCACAATCCTATAAGTGATATGTTGCAATTTTAAGATGTTTGCTCCTTCGATTAGTAGTACCAACGCTTGGCATAACAAAGAAGTCCTCTTCGCCATTCTTCTACATGTGTTAAATGTCTCAGTCCATCTTGTTTTTAAAGAAAAACTGATTATTTTCCGTATAGAGAACAATAAATTTAAGGTTTTTTTTTTTGCAGATAGTACAACACTTGGCATAACTGGAACTGCGCAGGTCCAACCAACAACGGTGCCTTCATCTTGTGGACTTGACAACTTTTCTCACTTTACCTGACGAGTGACAACGATGAAGCCATCGTCTCCTTACATAAACTCAAAAGTTAGACATACATTTTTTGTTTTTGTAACATGTCTTACGTACGTATTTAGTCCTTATACTTAACATTTGAGAGATACTTGATTAGAAGCGAGTAACTATTATGTATATACTTAAATTAGAGTAAACACATAAATAAAATAATTCTCTTTTATTTACAGTAATTTTTGTTGATAAAAAGTCAAAATAATCATTTATTTATTTTATATGGTATATAATTAAAATTAAATTATATTGACATAGATATATAGTATATTTTAATATAAATATTTATTAATGAGGAATTGTACTCATATGATTTTATTAAAATTATTAATATGTATATTAATTAATTGAGGCTTACTAATAAATGAAAAAATTAAAATTAACATGTTTATGTATACGATATATATTTTAATTTAAACAATATTGATATATATATATATATATATATATGAAACTTCATATTTATATGATGTTATGATCATTTTTATCTTGTTATAACAAACAAAAAGTTAAAATATTGATCACAAAAATTTCAATGTGGATTTAACATTCTTAGTAATTTATAATCGTTTAAAAAACTTCAAAACATAGCATATAAAAAAAACTATTTTTGTTACATGCTTAATGTGATTGTTTAATTTTCTTTAAGAATATAATATTAAAAAAGGGGAGGATACAAAGATTGTTATCAAATATTTACTATTCATCTCTACGTTGCACTTTCAAGAGTTAAGTCGAGATTTGAATTAAAAATCCTAATAACTGGTAAAGAAAGGAAGCCGGAGACAAAAACATTGAATGTTGTCTACAAACAAGTTTTCCAGAATATTTCGTAGGCAGGGTACATGGTTATCTACTTTTTTTCCAATAAATTTTTTAAAATATATAAACTGTTACAATTATTTAGTTTTTGGAATTTGCCAGATGGGTAGTGATAGTATGAAGATCGATAGTATTTCATTGCCAATCAGTTTTCCGACTATTCCAATCATGGTATGTCACTTTAATATTTTTTTTCTGTTCAATAAAGAATAAAAAATAATAAATCTTTCAAATTATGTAACACGTCTACTTGCTTACAAAATTAAATACATTTTTTTGCAGGTTTCTAATGGAAGTTGTTTTCATTATCGAGACAAGTACTTCATATTTGATCAAGTACTTCATACTTGATATAATTTATGGATAATACTTTCAATTTTATTATATTTTCTTTTAATATGTCTACATAAACTTTTCTAATAAATAAAACATAACAATATTTTTACCTAAAATAAAGACTTACAACACATATACAATACAATTCTAATTAGTGATAATATAAAATATGTTACTTCTAAAACTATACACTATTAATTCTAGATTTGGAAAATAAAATATCTTCTTAAACACATAAATTATTTTGGGATGTTGCAATTATGCATACCGGAACGACTACCTCTTGATACTGAAGTTACTTTGTTTCATCTTGTCCATGTAAAATATTGAGTACCAACATTTTCCTGTGTCTGATGCTTTCTCCCAAAGACGGTGGTCTTATGATATAAAATCCGTTACTGCTAAAACTTTGTACTATTTAATCTATAATTTGAATCTATTTATACCCGTATAGGGTGCGGGCCGGTCACCTAGTTTTAATTAAATTGTAAGTTACCAGAAAATTTATCCATTCCACGGTCCCATATCATTGGTGAATCTACGTTGCAGTTTCAAGAGTAGAAATTATTAAGTATCATACATATTCCAGCGAGAGTTGATTGTCTTCCATCAGGATGAACAATGTTGAGCTGATATCATGATGATAATTATTTACTCACCTTTTTGTTCGTTGATATAGATAAGGTTGTGAGCTGAGAAGTCTCTCGGCCTCGTCATTTTATTATGCTTGTATTTTTCATTTCTGCATCTCATACAGTAAACACAAAAGTGACATTAACACATAAAGCAAGTATGCTTTTCTTTATTCCAACTGGAACTGGAAGATTGCCCTAATTATATATTTGATTCAAATGTAAAGTGATTAGGGATGTTAACAATGGGGTTTTACCTATAGGGTACCCTAAACCCTTTTGGAATTTAAAACCCAAAACCCGTATGTTCTGTTTTCAAATTTCGCGGGTTTATTTCGGGCGGGTCTTGTTTTATTAAATTACCCGATAGGGTGGTAAACCCTATCGGGTTTCGGGTACCCGTTGGGTTTTAAAAAAAAAAAACAAAAACTAAGTAAACAATGTCATGGTACGTTTCTTTTATCCTAATTTTTTTTGTCTTTCCCGTGACTACAGTAACTAATCTTAGATCTAAGTAATCAGATATGCTTTCATTCCAAGCTGATAGAGATTTCATCTATGCTTTTTTCTATCAAATGGGTTCGGTTTTGTGTTCTTAAAACTCTATTCTTTTTTGTTTGTTCTTGCTCACTGTTTTTTTATAAACTCATCACTACGTTCGGTTGATTTTTTATAGTGCGGCCAAAGTGGTTCTTCCATGTAATTTATTAAAACTGAATTTGGGTGAGAATCCAACAATCAGTACAAAACTAATACTTGGTTAATGTGATTTGATTAGTTAGCTGTTGTGAGAACATTGTTCCTTGTTTATGTTAACTCTTGTGCTGAAACAACACTGTTCGGTGTGTGCGCATGTTATTGTTGTGTCGTTACATTAATAATATTAAAACTAAGTAAGATCCAAATTTATTATCCCATTCACAGAGTTAACAATTTTCGCAACTGCTTGCTGGCAAACAGAGCTATATCATGATTAATAATTTATCAAATTGTATACAAAACATAATTAAAATCTAAATATTCAATACATTTTTTTTTGTAACATAAATATTCAACACATATAAATTTAGTTTTAAACTATAAAATTTTAACTAAAATCTTCAAAACACTTAAAAAATAGATATAGGATTTTTCGCGGATTACCCGTGGATAACCCTAAAATTTTAGGGTTTTTCACAGGCTACCCTAATAACACTAATGTTTTTTTGGGTTTTTTTAGCTTAGGGTATTTTTTGGGCGGGTCTAATTCGGGTTCGGACCGGGTCGGGTAATTTTGCCCAATACAACATCCCTAAAAGTGATCTTGGAATTATATACCTCTTCAAGGTTGTCGAGCTCCATGATCTGCTATATCTGTTGAGCAATGATTTCCTGTAGAATAATGGAGTTTCTACTTAAGCCTCATATTCTAAAACATTCAGATTTAACTTGCAGAAATAACTCATGGTATTGTTGACTGCCTCGACTGCGAGAACTTGATTGTCCATATCCACCTCGATCTTGATCAGTGATGATATCTGAAGATAATTAAATTGGAAATGAAAACAATTCTTTTTTACAAAGAGTTAAAAACCAGAACATAAGCTTTCATTTTAAGGATCTAAAAACTGGTGGTTCGTTTTCTTACTCTAGCATTGCTATCAATAAGCTCAGTCCTTCCCTTTATGGAGTTTTCCAGACTCTCTCGTATCTTCGTTCCTATTGTTCTTCGGGTACTGAATTCCAGTATGATACACATGGTATGCTAATGATGTTTCTTTGTTAACACTTCCCAGATGTTACGGTAAGCTGAAAGGGGCATACCGGTAAACTGGCCAGGCTATCCCACGGTTAAAATTTTCTTTTAGAATTGGCACATTTGAGCCAACATCCAAAAACTAAAAACACAAAGAAGTTTCAGATGTATATATTGATTATATAAGGTAGGTTTCAGATGATATAGATAAATGACACTTCATACCTCTTTCTCAGCTGCTTGTTATAGATCTCTAATGCGACCATGAAGCACATCATATTGAGCCCCTTTTTCCATAAGAAAATGTTTTTGATGTGTTCAGGCATTCAGCAGATTGAGCTCCTAAGAAAAAGCGAATAACTCAATATTAGACCACACACATTTCATTCTTGTTCAGGTCAAATAACAAAACTCAACCTGCTCTCTTCAACGATAATAAGCTGCATCACATTTTCCCTAGAGCAATGTAAGAGAATACTCTCCCGAGCTCTTCTTATTCTATGCTGGTAATGTCACCAGAGAAAAGCTCGTATTGGTTACGAAAATTTTCACATGAGACAATATTGGAAAATATGATGCATATAGTATCAGTTAATTTTAAAAAGAAACGATTATCACTTACATCGTCAGGGCACCATTATTCGTAGTTCTTAAGGGTGTGGGACCCACTAAATCCCTAAAAGTCATTTCTTAATTCTCTTAAATAAGAATCAATTTTTACACTGTTCACGGGCCTCACTGATACGTGGTGGCCCGTGATCGGTTAGTTTTTAAGTTTTTTTTTTTATAAAAAAATTAAGAACCCACTTGGGGATAATGATGCTCAAACAGCTTAAACATATCAAAAATTTGGTTAAGCTATACCAATAGCAATGTATTCAAAATCATGCTGAAAATATTTTTTTTATTTTTTTTATGCTGAAAACATAATTAGAGTGTTTGAAGGAATACTCCTTATTAAGGGCGTGACTGATTTTCCCGCTACCACCCGCAAACGCAGCTTTTGCGGTTGGTAGCGGTTGTTGGCGTTTTGTAACAATCATACAAAACGCTACAAATCGCTTCAAACCGCTTCAAACCGCTATAAACCTCTAAAATTCAAAAGCTGGTTCCAGCTAGCGTTTGCGGTTGCAGGCGGTAGCGGGAGGGTAAATTTTTTTTTTTTCAAAAAACTATATAAATAAAAAATAAAAAATATTCAATTAAAATAATAGAAATACTAATTTATATATATTATATTTTAATTTTGTTTTATAAAACTTTAAAGAAAAATATTTCTATATTTTTATTAAAATTAATAGTATAATTTTATAAATATAATTTTTATATTTATTATAATAATATGATTTTCAGTATTTTTATAATTATATAAAATATAAATATTGTTCATTTATATTTAACAACTGCTATATTTGGTGGTTAACCAGTCATAAGTATCCCGCAAACGCAACAATTTTTAACTGTTTTACCAGTCGTCCAAATCTCTTAATAACGCATAAAACCGCAACTACCCGCATCCGCAAACGCCCGCAACCGCAGCCGCAAACGCCCGCAACCGCAGCCGCAACCACTGCGGTTACACCAGTCAGCCCCTTAAGTGTTTAATATGTTTACTTGCTTGTTTATCTCTAATGATCTTTAGAAAACCAGAAACTCTCAAGTCTCAAGGAAGACGAAATACCATTTATCAACACCGTCTACACCTCGATAGCACACCTTGACCATCTCCAATGATCAATTTCACTCCGACCTGCCAAAACACACACCATAACTTTCTTAATCAATTAATGGAACCGTACGATAGATAACTGGTTTAGAATAACTATGGAAGTAAAGTAGCGGTTAAAAAATCATACTTGTTCATCAATAAGGAGGAGCTCTAACCCAATAAAGGTTCAATCTTTAGTAGTGTTTCTTGCCTCACTAATATGGACTGACCAAAATTGAAGCTCTAACTTAGGTGGTCCTCTTAGACGTCTGTTTGAACCGAGTTTTAGACAGAAAGACTGAAACTCGTTGGTGGGTTTGTCACAAAGGTGTTTTATTTATATTGAAGATGTGTCTCTTACAAGAGAAAGTGACTAGTGCTCTGTAAAGAACTGCCCCCCTAAGTCGGCCATCTTGCCTCCTTTTATAAATATTTGAGGATGCCCTAATTGCACCAATCCTTGTTGAGCCTTTTACTCGTCGGGCTGAATGTCCAGGCGGAGGAAATGAGTCTCCAAGCCGCCCATTCCTGGTCGTCCCAGCAAGTCGACTGGAAATAGCCTTTTTCGGCTAAAAGTACACAACAATCGAACCGTTCGCTATTAGTGTCGAGCCGAGCTGATCGGATAGATCCTTGATGGGCCAAGCCAAGTATTTCACGGGTCTTATAGAGGGTGAAATCCACCTCCTCCAACGTCGTTAAAATAGACAGCCACCTAAGACTTGTCGGTGGAGATCTGATATTCTCCGAGGGATTTCATGGACATGGATGTAGTTTCATGATAAGTTTTTTTATTTTGGATGGCTTTAAGTTTAGATACAACTCTTACTATAGGAGGAGGATCAATGGGAGTTGGAACAAAAAAATTAAGAAGAACTTAAAGTTGATCACTGATTTATTAGGGGAGGTTAAAATAATGCTAAAAATCAGAGATCGGAGAAGACGAAGTAGAAGAGTTATGGACTGAGCGGTAAAAAATTTTGTCGACAGGATGAGGCTGGGCTGAATTATTGTTTAAACAAAGCATATACAAAAAGCCCATTATAATTCAGCTCAAATGACGTGGCAAGAAGATAATCTCTGATTAACGAATTTTCATGTCCGGCCTGAATAAGCTAAGAGTTGATGTTATTCTCCTTTTGGTATATAAAAGGTTTTTTTTGGTGGGAGAATTGCCAAGTGTGACTTAAAACTTGGAGTCAAACCCAAAAGAATACCTAAACTTGGGTCAAAGGCAAATGTAACTTAAAAGGCTATTGAAATTACAACTATCCCCTTGTGAACAAACAAAAAAACGGAATTTTTTTTACGTTTCTAAGCCTCGCAAGTCGTCTGTTCAGACGACTTGAAAATAAGTAGTCCAGACGACTTAACTGAAAGTCGTCTGGACAGTTATTCTTAAACATAATTTAAAAATTTTGTAAAAAATATTTTGATAAGTGAAAAATGGGAATTATGTAATTAACATATGTCTTAAGAGATATAAATTAAGATATAACAAATTTCAATTGTTTTCAGCATAGATGAGTGAAAGTAGTGAGTCATGATATTCTTTAGTTTATGTTTCATCAACATATGTTGTAGTATTGTATGTGTTCTTAGGGTTAGATTTTGGAAAGCATTAAAACCGTTTTTGAAAAATTTAAAAATTACCTAAGCTTGTTCATTTCTGTGTATAGTAAACACTATTGAAGTATAATTTGATTTTATAACGTGGTTAGTTAGTTAATTTAGTCATTTTAGTTTAGGGGTTCATTTTAGGGTCTGAGACGACTTAATATTTAGTTGTCTGTAAACGGACAACTAAGGGCATGAGCATTGAGGGTTCATAAGGAGGGTCACACAGTTTTCTAGATGAACAGTGATGAATTTCTCTCTCCAAAAGTTCATCCCGGTGAACCCCAAGAAGGAGAAGTTCGCCACGTGTCAGAAAGGGATTGATTCAATTAATTTTTTTTTTTAAATTTGACAAAAAGAAAAATAATAATAAAAATATTGCAAAAATGAACTCCAAGAGGGGTTCATTGATGCACATGCTCTAAATATTAAGTCGTCTGATGTACACTATCCACCAGACGACTTATTTGTAAGTCGTCTAAACCGGACCAAACCTTAAATTTTACCAACGTACTTTTAAAGCTAACCGGATTATTTACCCAATATATAAGTTGATTTTTTTTTTGTTAATTTTTCGCAAAATTCAGAAACCCTAACAATTCTCTCTCAAAGGCGATTTCGAATTTCCACTATTTCCGAACAAACCATCGTTCTCAACGTCAGCTATCTATCTCACTTCATTCTCACCGTTCTCACCGCCGCTTCCTCTAAACCCTTGCACCGCCGCTTCCTCTAAACCCTAGCGCCGCCGCTTCCACTATTTCCGAACAAACCGTCACCCTCACCACCGTGCTCACCAACGTTCTCACCGCCGCTTCCCCTAAACACTAGCGCCGTTTAACATAAAACGTTGTCTCTATCAATTTACTCATTCTCACCGTTTCACGTTTATTTTTTCAGATCTATAACCGCAATGACGAGTAATCCTTTTGCGACTAATCAGGTCCGCTTTAAATTTTTCTACTGGAAGACTTGTAATTTAATTCGTCTGGAAAGTCTTCCAACTGGACGACTTAGTAGACGAATTAAATATAAGTCGTCCAGCAGGAAGACTTTCCAGACGACTTAATTATAAGTCGTCTACTAAGTCATCCAGTTGGAAGACATTCCAGACGACTTAATTATAAGTCGTCTACTAAGTCGTCTTGTTAGATTTAGCTTGTTTAGCTTATCTCTATTGTTGTCTTTGATTATTTTGCAGACAAAAAGGATGGATATTCCAAAACTCCCCCGTAGGTTATACACATTAGAGGAAGAGCCAGAAGCCCAAAATAGTATTTCGTATCATACGGATAATAGCAAGTTGCATACTGCTCTTAGGGAAGCTCTTACTGATGACGAATTTGAAGAGCTCAAGGAGTCGAGTTTGGGAGTTTTCATCAAGTTCAAGGAGCAGGGATTTGGTTGGGCTTCAAGGCTGGTTCACTACATGCTCAGTTTCCAGCTGGACATTAAGAAGAACTATGAGATGTGGTCTCTCGTTGGTCAAGAACCTTTGAGGTTTTCACTGTTAGAGTTTGAAAACCTCACTGGTCTAAACTGCGATTACATCGAGGACCTTGAGAGACCAAAATGTGAAGTTACCAAAGAGATGGTTTCTTTCTGGGGGATGCTAGGAGTTCATCTGGAAGCTAAGCCAACTACTAATCAGATAATAGCAGCACTGAAGAGATGCGAGGATTGGTCTCTGGAAGATCGCAAGCGGCTCGCGTACATTTCCATCTTCACTGGATTCATTGAAGGAAGAAAATTTTCAACCGCTACACGATCTAGTCTTGAAAGGCTAGTGATGGATTTAACGGTTTGAGAATTATCCATGGGGGAGAGTCGCGTTTAAGGTGCTGATGGACTCTTTGTGGAACAAAGATATTACTAGATGTTACACTGTGGATGAGTTTATACAAGTTCTTCTGGTCTGGGTGTACACAGCTATACCGGAATTGGGTGCTAGTATTGGTGTTCCCAGAGCAAACAGTCTGTCTTCACCGATATTGGCTTACGAGGGCAGCAGAGGCCGCAGATCAACGAAAGCTGCTATCTTGAAACAGATATTTACTTCAATCCAAAAGACTGCGCAGACGACTTATATTAAAGTCATCTGGAAATTCTTCTAGCTGGACGACTTAGTAGACGACTTATTATAAGTCGTCTGGAAGGTCGTCCAGCTGGACGACTTACCGGACGACTTAATTAAGTTGTCTGGAAATTCTTCCAGCTGGACGACTTAGTAGACGACTTATTATAAGTCGTCTGGAAGGTCGTCCAGCTAGACGACTTACCGGACGACTTAATTAAGTTGTCTGGAAAGTCTTCCAGCTGGACGACTTAGTAGACGACTTATTATAAGTCGTCTGGAAGGTCGTCCAGCTGGACGACTTACCGGACGACTTAATTAAGTCGTCTATTTAGTCGGACGACTTATAATAAGTCGTCTATTTAGTCTTTTTTTTTCAAAATCTAACTCGATTCTTATATTTACAGCAGACCCGCGTGATCAACTTTGTTGAGAAGGACATTAGTGAAATGTGGCCAAAATGGGACTCTGAGGTTGAGGACCTGCCTACGGAGAACATCATTAAAGTCATGTATGATCGGAGACCGTGGAAGTGGACCATAGATTGCTGGGAAGTCACTGGTACTAAGGTCTATACAAAACCTAAGGTTGTGACTCCATCGAAGAAAGCCAAAGAGATGGTTGTGGTGGAGGAGGAGGAAAACAATCCAAGACCTCTGAAGAAAGCTCGTAACGGGGCTCCTAAAGAGGCTAGTGAAGAGGCTAGTGAAGAGGCTAGTGGGATGACCAGAGAGGAGATGGCAAATATGTTCAAGGACGTAGTTGAATACATGAAACATGGGTTTACGAAGTGCCTCAAGGAGATTAGGAAGTTGTCCGATAGGGTGGAAGCTGTGGAGAAGATGGTTGGTGTCACCAAAGCCAAACAGGCTACCCCTCGAGCCAAACAGACTACCCCTCAAGCCAAACAATCTGAGGTTGGTAACAAATCCTCTCCCAATAACAATTAAGTCGTCCCCCACTAAACAGACCTAAGTTGAAGGAACTCGCTGATTGGTTGAAAACTGATCCGTAAGTGATTGCTTTACCCATAATAGCTTGATTTAGTCTACCAAAACTGATTGCTTTTTTTGTTTGCAGTCATTATTTCACTAAAAAGGATGACAAACCACGTACATCACCAACTTGGTGGTATCACATCCTCCGGACAGCCAAAGCGTGGCTGGAAGACTGCGTAAGTCTTCTGCTTATCTTGTATATTTGTCGTCTGGACTTAAATATAGGTCGTCTGGAAAGTCGTCTACAAAGTCGTCCAAGTAGACGACTTATCAGTAAGTCGTCTACTTGGACGACTTTGTAGAAGACTTTCCAGACGACTTATATTTAAGTCGTCTGGTAAATATAAGTTGTCTGGAAAGTCGTCTACAAAGTATAAGTCGTCTGGTAAATATAAGTCGTCTCGTATCTTCTAACTTGTATTATTTTATATGCAGCATATAGATGCTTGGATTAATTTGCTGAGGCAGAGGTATCAGGAGAACCCACAAGCTTTCAGGAGCGAGCGAATGTGCTTCCTGGATCACAACTTTTCCCAGACTTGGAGAGACCACTATCCGAGATTCAAATTATCGGAACCCGATCACATAGGTTTAGGAAGAATGCTACCTGGTGGGGCGTGGAATTATTATGACAGATCAGTACCATCATTTTGCCAATCAAAAAAGGTGTGGGGGAGGACATTGATGATATCTATGCGCTAGTGAACTTGAACAACACTCATTGGGTTGCTATTTGGATATCGATCCCTAAGAGGCACATAGTCGTCTGGGACAACATACCTTCAGCTACGGCAGCAGAAGCATGGGATGAGGTAATGCAGCCTTTTCTCGAGATGGTCCCTTATCTGCTTGTTGAGTGCGCTGCCACCGACGAAATACGGGTCACATACGGGTTGGAGCCATACACATATGAGAGACAATTTAATGTACCCACGACCAACAATGGTGATTGTGGCGTGTACGCTCTAAAGTACATTGAATTTCATGCTCTTGGGGTCCCCTTTAACGAAAGAGACTTTGCTAGGTCCAACGCGAAGAATATGAGGGATAAGATGGCGGTGGATATATTTACGGAGCTTCATGATCAGCATTTGAAAGAAAACCAGGATGGTGATAAGTTTGTGGGCATGTATGATTAGATTTGTATTTGTTTTTGAACTTGTCTTTGTATTTGAACTTGATTTTGTAACGATTTGTATTTATTCTAGACTCAAAAGAAATACAACAAAAGACAAACAAAAATCACATAAGTTTTAGTACACACCAAAAGCAACATACGTCTTAGTATACATGAAAAGCAACATAAGTTTTTTAGCTGGACGACTTTTAGTTAAGTCGTCTCGAAGGTTTTCCAGCTGGACGACTTACAGTTAAGTCGTCTGGAAGGTTTTCCATCTGGACGACTTACAGTTAAGTCGTCTGGAAGGTCTTTTAGATGGACGACTTTTAGTAGAAGGTCGTCTAAATTTTATAAAATATACTGGACGACTTAGTAGAAGGTCGTCTAAAAATAAAATACACTGGACGACTTAGTAGAAGGTCGTCTAAAAATAAAATACACTGGACGACTTAGTAGAAGGTCGTCTAAAAATAAAATACACTGGACGACTTAGTAGAAGGTCGTCTAAAAATAAAATACGCTGGACGACTTAGTAGAAGGTCTTCTGGACGACTTACTTGAAGGTTGTCTGGTAGACGAAACACTGCACGACTTATATATAAGTCGTCTGGACAGGTAATCAAGACTGGACGACTTAAATCTAGGTCGTCTGGACGACTAGTCAACTGGTTGTGTACATTTTTGTTTCGTATGGCCAGTTTCCTTGCAGTTTGAGCATCTATAAGCCCTGTGTTTCTTCATGGGTTTGTGTCCTCTCATCCTAGATAGCTCCAACCAAGATTGCCATCTTGATTTTTTCTATCTCCCCGGACCACGCTTTACGTCTGGAGGAAAGCATTCTCGTTCCTCAATATGTTGTGACACAATAGGATATATATTCTCTGAGTATCCTGCATACAAATAATTCTTTGAGTACACTGGACATACAAGTGTGGAGATATGCAAACCAACATGTGTTCCAGCAGCTATAGCATGAGAGCAAGGTATTTTCTCCACTGCATAGACACCACAATCACACTTTGCATGTTCCAAATCAACCACAC
Organism: Moricandia moricandioides; assembly: GCA_905132885.1. Classification (NCBI taxonomy): domain Eukaryota; kingdom Viridiplantae; phylum Streptophyta; class Magnoliopsida; order Brassicales; family Brassicaceae; genus Moricandia; species Moricandia moricandioides. The sequence goes on from CAJHQQ010000241.1 coordinate 50,925, forward strand.
AGTCCATTTTGCCACCTTTCACAAAGAATCGCCATCCATCAATTGGTTGGACCGTCATCGTATCCGCTATCTCTGTCGAACAGCAAGCAAGTATTCAACACCCCGACTATGTTGAGTTGTGAGACTCAAAGCATCTTGTCTCCTTTTCCAATACCATTTTCCTAACTTCTCCCTTATGAACTCCAGCAGGAACGGAATCGGAAATCCTCTTGCTCGCTTCAGTGCGGAATTAATAGATTCAGCGATGTTGCTTCTTTTTATGTTGTACATGTTCCCCTTACAATAAACCCTTGACCATAGGCTGGCGTTGGCATTCTCCAAATACGTTGCAAGTTCTGGGTTTGCACTCCGTATCTCAGCCATGTACCGGTCAAAATCGTAAACCGTGTGAGCATAAGCAGCCCCTTTCACCAAGTACAAGAGATGTTTCCCTTTAAACTTTTTGACAATGTTATCTTGAAGGTGATAATAACATATTCCTCGGGTTGCCCAAGGAAACACCTTATCACACGCACTTTTAATGGCCGCGTGCCGGTCGGAGATATACAACTAGCCAATTTTGTGAAAAACCATTCCCAAGAAGGATCATCTTCAGCATCCACGATCCCAAAAGCCAATGGGAATATCTGAAAATTCCCATCTTGTGTGGCTGCAACTAACATAACATCTCCATACTTTCCACTTAGGTGAGTTCCATCCACCACAATGACCCTTCTCTGATACTTAAAACCTTTGATAGAAGCTCCAAAAGAGAGAAATAGATACTTAAATCTTTTCATAGAATCAAGTTCTATAGCCGTGATAGAATCAGGATTTGCAATGGAGATTTGCTCGAGATATGATGGCAGACGCGAATACCCTTCTTCTGCTGATCCTCTCACCAATGTTTGTGCATATAACAGTGCTCTGTATGAAGTGGTGTAATCAAGCGCATGCCAAACATGTTCCTCATTGCATCAGTGATATGCTGCGGAGTTATCCCATCAATGATTCCAACACGATCAATGAAAAGACTACCAACATACTTCGGAGTACAGTGTCTCCGCTGAGCGATTCGGTCTCCCACTGAGCATAAATGTTTTTCCACATACTTTGTTACCCAAAACGTGTTTGTCCCATGTTTCACACTCGCTCTGATCTTCCATCCACAATCGCTAACCCGACATGTTGCCACAAGGAGAGTTTTCATTGATTTGTATATTCTGAAAGAAAACTACCCCTCACTGCTGCCAACCGCAGCTCTGAAAGCAGTGCATCCTTGCTAACAAAACTCTGATTGACATAGATACTGGTACCATCCGATTTTCCTCCTTCAATAGCATTTGTCTTACCATATGTCTTTTCGATTTCTTCAAAACAATATTATCATCATCTTCCTCGTCCTCATCTTGAACCTTTCCATAAAGACTGTAATCCCCACCATTCCCATTCACCAGCTTCATCATTATCACCAACATCTTCAAACCATTCACCAGCTTCTTCCCTTTTCTCTGAAACCGTTTCCACCTTGCTGCGGCTTGATACACAAAGACATACTCTATGTGTTTTGAGTATCTCGAGCAAGTTTCAAACTTGTCTATCACTTGTAACATGAATGGAGGATTGCCTGGAGCCATCATCATTTCTGCTGGTAATGAGTAGTTAATCTCCACAGTCACTGTTCTCATTTCCAGGTTATAATCTTCTTGAGCCATTGCAATAAGTTCAGCATGTGTTGAATCTTCATTCAATAAAAACAATCTTGCTCCTTTGAGATCATCAACCACAAGATCCCAACAGCAATCTTTCAACAACCATTCTCCATACACTGCATGTAATTGACGAATCATCTGCAAATATTCAAAATAAAACACATTAGTAAACATAGAGAAAATGAAGAAGTTCACTAAACATTGCCGCAGACGACATAGAAGTAAGTCGTCCAGAAGACTTAAAGGTAAGTCGTCTAAAGAGGTCACTTTTGCAATTGAAAATTAAATGGGACGACTTAATTCTAAGTCGTCCGGCTTGGTTTGTTAAAAAAAAAAACTCCAGACGACTTATATATAAGTTGTCTACGAAAAACGGGTTAGTTTTGCATTTGACCGAATCGTGTCAGATCTTTGACTATTGCTGGACGACTTATAATTCAGTCGTCTCTGGGAAATTTAAAATTTCAATATTTTATTCAAACTAGACGACTTAAACGTAAGTCGTCCTAGGTTAGTTTTGTAATTGAAAAATAAAACTTGAAATTTAACTTTCTCCAGACGACTTAATTGAAAGTCGTCCAGCCAGACGACTTAATTTAAGGTCGTCCGGGTTAAGCAAGGTTTGACCAGAAAACTTGGGAAAATTTTTGGACGACTTTGCTTTCCCGGACGACTTTAAATTAAGTCTTCTGGCTTGACGACTTTCAATTATGTCGTCCGGTAAAAGTTAAAGTTAAATTTCAAGTTTTATTTTTCAATTACAAAACTAACCTAAGACGACTTAGACGTAAGTCATCTAGTTTAATAAAATATTGAAATTTTAACTTTCCCAGAGACGACTAAATTTTAAGTCGTCCAGAAGTAGTCAAAGATCTGACACGATTCGGTCAAATGCAAAACTAGCCCTTTTTCGTAGACAACTTATATATAAGTCGTCTGGAATTTTTTTTTTAACAAACAAAGCCGGATGACTTAGATTAAGTCTTTCGTTTTGACCAGAAGACTTATCAGTAAGTCTTCTACATACAGATGACTTACGAGTAAGTTTTCTACGCGAACATATCTTGAAAAAAATTCAAGTTTGTACCTTAAACTAGGTGAGATGACTTCGTTTGCACACATGGTCTTCTCCAACCACCCAGAACCTCAAACGAAAGCAACCGTAAGTCAAAACGAAAGAAATATGGCTATGTCAACCATAAAATATTTTGAATCAAAAGCTTGAGTTTTTTGGATGAATATGGAGAGAAAGTGAAAGAAATGTTGTTTTTAGTTCATAACAGGTAGTACAAGGTTGTTGAACTATTCATTAAAGGGCATTAAAAGCTCCAAACAGGTAGTACAAGGTTGTTGAACTATTCATGGTAGTGGCATATTGTAAATACTTGAAGATGATGAGGTTGAGACAGTAAAGAAATCATTTTCGAAAAACCAAAAAAAAAAAATTAATGGCATTTTCGTAGTAAAATGCAGGTGTGGGGTAAAAATCTCAAAAAAAAAATGAGTCAAAAGAAAATGTTAGTTTTCTGTTTGACTCCAAGTTTTGAGTTACTTTTGCAAAAACCCATTTTTTCGTTGTGATATTATGAAAATATTATTACTGTAGATTTATACAAGAAGCAAAACTTTAATAAAGAAATAGATTCATATATTGATATTGTGCTAGTGATGTTTGTGGGCTCTTTTGTTGATATGAGAATCAAATTCCACATCTGGTTAGGCAATAAGAAATCACAAGAGAAGAAGGACTTTAAAAATGATCCAAATCACCAGAGGACATGATACATTAGGTTTAAGTTTATGTGCTTTTAGGCTTTCACATCAAATTTGGAATTACAATCCACTCGAATAAAGTCCAAATCCATTGTGTAATTGAAATGATACCATGTTGGTTTTATTATTACGCTGACACGAATGAATGAATGATTAGATAAATAATATATTCTAACTTTTCAAATGAATCATTTTTTTTTTAAAATCTGAACTGTTTTAAATTAAGTGGAATTGATTTCAAGTCTTCAATCTAACAATACTAAAAGGCCAGAGTGGGGAGACTGTCCACCTCATCACAAAAAATCAGCCAATCAATTTTTTTTCAAATGCCATGTCATCTTGCTTTTGGGCTGTGGTAGATTTTTTCTTGGCCTATGGACTCTGGCCGATTTTTTCTTGGCCCAAGACGCAGTGAGAGGCCATTATGGTTAAGCTTCAGATGTTGCATGGACATAGTGAAAGGCCCTTATGGTCTACTCAGAACACCTGATCGGGCCTGTATTTGTATCATGGAGGCCATTTTATATTTTGCTGAAGGCCAAAATAACAAAATAAGTCCACCGTGATTGTATTGGCCAAGAAAAGAAAACCCTAGATTAGCCCATGTACGACAACCCTAACCCCCTAACCCTATTGCTTTACCAATCGATCTGAGTTCTCAGATTCTTCTTCTTCCCACCTCTCCTTTTGTCTTCTGCGCTTCCTCTTCTTCTGCGTTTCTTCTGTCATTAAACATCAACTAATGGTTTCCTTTCATCTCCTACCATTTCTCATTATTTATATATTGTCCTTTTTTGCATTGCTAAAACCCAAAACCCGAGAGAATACAGTGATTAAACTCAAGCCATGGCCCTGAAACCAAACATCAAGTCTTCTGTCTCCTCCGATAATTCCCACGAAGTTATGTTGTTCAGAGATCTCACTGGAGCCCCATCAAGCCGAGTTACGATTCCGTCTGATCCATTTCTGGGAGGCTCAAAATCCAACAATGAAGACCCTTATTGGTCATGAAATGCTCCTTATCGACGAACAGGTTTGTTAATTCCCGAAAATATAGTTGACTGAATTTTTTTAAAACATTGTGTTAATCTGGGCATCATCGACAGGGAACTATTATTCAAGGATTTATTCCATCAAGGCGTGTTCAAACATATTTGCCTCACATGAGAGCAGGAGCAGTTTACAGAATCATCATCTTTTACAGGTCCAAAAGCAAAGCGGTATATGAGGTTGCTGATCATGGTGTGACCGTTTCTTTGTCATGGAACTCTGCCATGTTTGCTCTTGAAAACAGTCCCCTCCCTTTCGACAAAGACCGGTTCCGGTTCCATTCACACAAAGAATTTGAAGATAACTGTGATCTCAAAGGTGGCCTTTACGGTAAGCTCTCTAACTGTCATGTTTTATACTTTTTTCTTTGTCCATTTTGCTTATAATCTTCCTGAAAATGTAATAGATGTAGTTGGCCACATGAAGCTGGTCAATGAACAGACCCTCATTGATCGTCCCATCCTTGAAGAAGTGGAGATTGCAACCACACGCTGTGTTTTGATTCATGTGCAATCACATGGGTATGTGTTTTCTTATTTTTAGCCACAACCTCTTATTACATGTCTTAACCCTTCAGTGTATCTCTTTTGCAGTGGACCTCTGATGAAGCTCTACCTTTGGGACCAGGTTGCAATAGACTTCTGCAGAAGGTTCAAATCCTCGGAAAACACTCCCACTGTGTTGTTAGTCACAACTGTTAACCCGAAACGTCTTGGAGGTAATATTTGCGTAGTGTTAGTACATTGCAAACGCAACACTCATAATCTGCTTATATATCTTCCGGTTGTGTCATTTTTAATGGTTTCCCCATAATGCAACATGCACCCTTGCTCTAACATCTATGTCATCTTCACGGGTTTTTATGGATAACGATGTCCAGCCAAGCAGAGATTATTTCAACTGGTCAGTATTCATGTATTTAACATCTAATCTTTGGCAAATTCAAGCAATACTCTCATGTAATCCCGTCGCAGTGATTGGCAAAAAGTAATGGTTTATAATTTGTTTCAGGTTGGGGTCTAACCCAGAGATTGCTGAGATAGTTAATGCAGAGGTGGTCACTAAGACTGAGACACTTACTATAGGGGAGATATACTCCTACATCAAGCATGAAAATGCGAAGGTACAAGTGAAGCTATAGATTTATCACTCTATATTAAGTGGTTGGATATTTACATCACTTGCATATGCACTGTCGCAGGTTGCCTTTTTTGAATGTACAACAACGATTGATGATGTTGTACATGGCTCTGATTGGTATTATATTGGCTGTAGTACGTGCCACACTAAGGCTACCAAAGACCCTACTTCGCTGGTGTGTTCGAAATGTGGGAAGGTTGACGTAGCCTGTGCTACAGAGTATGAGTACTAGCCTCAATATTCAATTACACTTTTGCTGATATTGACTTCTGATTTTCTTGACAACAGGTATCGTGCAAAGATCTCCGTATACGACAATAGTGAGCAGGCTGTTTTCGTCCTGCTTGGTGATGCTGGTCTTCAGTTGACTGGGAAGCATGCATCAGAGTTAGTTGACATCTATTTGAGGTAACCTTATCTCGGGATATATATCAGCTTTAAGTTAATTAATAACACATTGTTTTCCTTGAACGTTAGGCTAATCAAAACCAAGGAATTGACCATGAGGTGCCTGTACCACAAGCTTTAATTAATACCATTGGACAAACACACAAATTCAGTGTGAAAGTTTCAGAGCATAACATTACTGGCAAGGCTCGAGCTCTAACTGTCACAAAGATCATCTCTATAGTAGCTCCTCCACCTAAAACAACCTCACTTGGAACCCCCATTGCCCCAATGCCCCAATGCCCGTTGAAACCTTGCTGACTGCAGACGATGTGTGTGGACCTTCAAAAACCTGTGAAGATTCTGCAGATGAGGGAACTAAAAGGATGTCTGGCAATGTTGAGCCAGGTATAGCAAAACGTCCTAAACATGAGAATTAGAGCCTCCACTCATGATCTCAGAGATTATGAAGTTCATTGCAGTTTGAGTTTTTATTTTTCAGTTTAGTTATAGACTCAAATTTTCCTTTTAGTTTTCATTTTCAGAGTTTTGTTTTCCTTTCCAAACAGATTATCTATTTTGAGAGAACTTTAAAACAATCGCTTGGTCTTTCCTAAGTTCATACTACTTCAGCATTAATTTTCTTTTTAAAGTTACACTAACAAAAAAAATAAAAAAAAATATTTCAGAGAACTCCAAATGAAAAATTGTTTACTTCTGATCTGTCAAAAGTTGTTGGTCTAATTATATGCTACAAACGTTACTCCTAATGAGACTGAAAGGTTTGCAGAGATTACTAAAAGAAATTATATTAGGTTACACCTGATAACCTTAGAAGCATTAAAAATCCATTTAATTGTATTTTTTACACTTCGTTTATGTTATGTGATTTAGCTTAGACCTCATAAACATAAGCATTAAAATAACATTTACTAACTAAGACCAGACAATTTAAAAACCGCATTGACGTTACATATATTTGGGAGAGCACCATATAAACATCACCTCGCTACAAACACTATAGTCATCTCTTTAGGCATCATGAACTCACAGCCACATATTTCTTATTCATTTTCCACATACACAGAACCTACAACAACACCTCCAGATAGAAAGCTCACCATCAAGATTAAGCGGCCAAATACAAATCAAACAGAGATAGACTTCGGGATAAAATGTTTAACTACCACTAATGGTCATTTAACCGCTACAACCACCGAGCTCATGGAATACATGCTCACCTACCATGACATCAACATTGACGCCGCTACACGAATTATTGAATTTACTAGCGACAAAGTCGCAGCCGTCATTTCATCACTCACCGATTACGCAGGTACACCTACGCATGTTTCTCTACCTAACAGATTTCAACCCTCAAGCAACCCACATAATTGACGTCGACGTAGCTAGCATCGACCTCAAGAACACAAGCAGACAACCCACACCGGAGGAAGAAGACAAAATGTGCATCATCTGCCAATCTAAGTTCTTTGGGACAGAGGATGTAAACTCATTGCAATGCAACCACATATACCACCACCAGTGCATAGCGGAATGGATCGGCAATAACTTAAGTTGTCCAACATGTCGTGATACACGTATCTAGCTTGACGTTTCTAATTTACATAAACCATATTATATTGAGCTATTGAGCCATATTGAGCTTTTTGTTTGGTAAAATAATTTATTATTATTCCAAAATAGAACTTAATATAGAAAGAATTCGCATATTTTTATATAAACCAGTTGAACATGAACCTATAACGTGTAATATACGAGAGACTATTCGTGTCGGCTGCACTTAGTGAAGTAGGTCGTACATGCTTCGATTAGTTAAACTCTTTTAGATTTTTTAGATTTAATTATTATTTCCTTTGTTCCATAGTATTAAGTATCATCCTATGGTTATGTATATGAATTTTAAAAATAATTAATTTTGCATATTTTTATATAATACATAATTATTTATGTACATAACCATAACCATGTTTCAATCAATAAAAATAAATTACAATGATATGTTAATAAATTTTAAATCGAAAGTGAAAACAACATTTATTTTGTAAATTTTTTTAATCTACCATAATATTTTATATAAAAATGAGGGAGTAAATATTAAATAATAATGTGGCACTCGGTTACAACACTTTTCCTTCTCTTCTCTTCTCTTCTCTCCTCCTCATATCTCTCTTTAATTTTCTCTCTCTCTTTTCACAAAACTAATGAGTTCAAACTAGAATCCGAGAAAGGTTTGGTGAGTTTGGATCTGACGGAGAGATGGCAAAGGCTGAATTTGTCGATTTGGATCCGACGATCACTGCGAAGGCGAAGGAGCTGAAGCGTGAGATGAAGAAACTGCTTCGGACCATTGAGGAAGACGGTGGTGATTTGAGCGTTCAGACAATCGATCAGTTGCAGGAGACAGTTTCTTCGTTTAAACAAGCGACGATGAGGAAGATGATGACGAAATCTTCTTCTCTGGAGATGGTGGAGACAGTGTCTTGATTTCAAGTCTTCAATTTATATAATCCAATAACACCCTTAAATCTCTTTAGAGAAAAAATTAGATTAAGATTTGTTCAAAATCATTGTAAAAGTGTCACATAAACATTAAAATTAAGTTTGTGAATGACACCTTACCATACAAAATCAAAGTTATAATTTTTAAATAATTTCTCAAATAATATAGGAGATGTAGATATTAAATAAGAAATTACTAAACCTGAGCCAAAAGTTTTTACTCTCCTATTTATCAACTAAAAATATACATCTGTCGACGTAAAACCTATTGAATAAATAAATAGACAAGTTGCCCCAAACAAGTACTGTATTATATATATGCTTAACAGATATCCTAAACGCCTAACGTCTTTCTCTGTTGAACTTTCCGACTAAGTTCCTCCGCCGATGGGAAACTTCCACCGCCGCTCCTTCCTGCACTTTTCCCGCCGCTCCGCCACCATGCCTTCAACTCCTCCTGCTCAGGTAAGCAATACAAAATATTCAGAAATGAAAACTTATAAACCATACAAAACAACAATTTATACTCTTCACACAAAAAATGCTTAACACCATTCAGAGATGTTTTATGCAAAATTCCAAAACTTCTTTTTACTAAATTGTGTGATAAATTTACCTCAAGAAAGTCGTGGTTTGAGATAAACTGAGACTCAACATAGCAACTCATCCCTCCAACCTTAACCGGAATTGAGCTGTTCACTGAATGTTCCCTTGAGCTTTGTCCTTCTGTGGCACCTTGAGTATGTAGTTAAGACCAACATTAAGTCACAAAGATATGAGAAACATGCGATTTCGAGTAATGATTATGCAAATATACCTTCTATGCGAGCTACGTGATACCCAGTTCCTCCAAGCCCTTCTTCCCATTTCCCGAGCCTTAACCGCAAGAAGAACCCTTCAAGACCCAATACAGACTTCTTGGTGTTTATCCATCTGAAATGAAAAAGTCAAAATGATATTGAAGAATCACAATGTGACAGGAGAAACCGTCTTTTTAAATATGAAACTGAATCTTACTTGAGAACGTCTGTCCGTGTCAAGCGAAGCACTTGAACAGCGTCAAACACCGCCTTTGGTATGTCTGTGAAACCGCTGAAAGGCAGTTTCGTGCCAAAGGTAGAAGCTAAAGCATGCTTCATCGCTCTATCTTCAGCTCCTGGACTGTACAGTGGAGCACTCGGGCATGTTGCAGCCCAGTGACTTAACTGAAAACATCTAATGCATAGACTTGTAGCTTCCTCTTTTCCGTCCCTAGCACTTAAGTTCTGTACTAGATCTCTGAGCTCGGTGTCTGTTACTTGCAAACAATCCTGCAAACGATGACCCTTTTTACCACAGTAGAAACATATTACATTCGCATGTCCCTCCACTGCTTTCTCACCTTGAGAACATGAGAGCATGATGTGTTTCATTGCTTCTAATCTTCTTGCAAACAAAGAAGCCATTGCTTCTGAAGACTCTATCCTCAGAGAAGAAACAATGGGAAGAATAGCGTTCTGCGAATCACGAGTGGTTTTAACGGCTTCTGAGGATGAATTATTGGCATCTTTAGCCACTTCATTAGTGAGGCTCCCATAAAGATCCTTTTTCTGAGGGAAAGAACTTTTAGAAGAAAACCGGCTTATCCACAAACTTTCAAGACCAGAGTTTCGGTTGTCTAAACATGGAGTAACCTTTTCACCACCTACACAACATGTCTTTTGCTCTTCATTCGGCTTAAGCTTACTTTGAAGACCAGAGTTCTTGTTAGCTATAGATGGAGTGACCTTTTCATCAGCTTCATTATAGGCCTTTTGCTCTTCACTCGGCTTAGACCTACTAGGAGACAACAAAGAGATGTTCGGCTCTTTGTCCTTGAGTCTGTTCCCAGAAGAAACGTCAGGTTCAGCTACTGGACCAACCTCATGGCTACATGAAGCCAGATGAGATGTTTGGCTCTTTGTCCTCCATGGAAGCTCCTGTAAAGAAGCTACATTAGCATCATTGGAGGAATCCATCTTTACGGCATCTTGACCTCTTTTCTTCGGACAATATATAGACTGGAAAAAAGACTGGAAACCGGTGTTTCTGCATCCGCTATTTTCCTTTGGACTCATTTCTTGTTGATCATTAATCGCATTGACTTGACCATTAGCATCTGAAGTGGTGGTAAGAGCTACAAAAGGAGAGTTGTCTTCCTCATTACCTTTCCAGATTCCTTTTGTCATGTTTGATATCCAATTCATGAAGGAACTATCTTGATTGAGTTTTGAAGTAGACCCTAAACATTCTTGACTTAGCGTTTTGAGCCGTTTGCTTCCGAGTATCAGCTGCTGTTCGAAGCCTGGTCTCTTCTTTCCCCTTAAGAGCAAACCAGCACTGTTACAACTTTCTACACTCCCGAAACTCTCTTCATCATCATCATCATCCTCATTACTTGTTCTATCAGATAAAGCTTTCTCTTTCCCTTTTGCCTTGGCAAGAGACTCGTGGGAACCACTAGGTCCAGCCTTTTCAGAACCATCCGGCAAGCATTCCCCTCTGCTCTCACATGCCACCAGAGCCTTTGTAGCTGCAACAGCAGGAGTTGCGAGGTCGTTCTCATCCGTTGCTTCTAAACGTACGGCACCCCCAAGGTTAGTTTCTTCTTCTTGAGAACCACCTGTTTCCACTTTCAACTGTTCATTTGCAGACACAGCTTCAGTTTCTCCTCCAATACCTACTCAATGTTGAAACAACCAAAAAAAAAAAAAAAACTAAATTCATAGTTATCATTAACAGAAGCTGGTTCATATAATAATTATAACCTAAAGATCTTGTGGAACTTCCTGCTCTTGTATCTGGTTCCTGGAAATCATCATTGGTGTCAACCATATCTTCTCTTTGAGGTTTCATACCGTCCTCAGAAGCACCAACCCCTGAAAACACAAACAAGAAGACTCATTATTACCTCAAAAGTGTGTCAAAAGAAGAGAAATACCACAAACACAAAAGACAACCTGAGAATGGTCTATTCACTTCAGTACATGCTTGGTTCCCTTCATTATCAGTTCTGTCCATAACATCTACTCCTTGTTGTTGTTGGGTAGTGCTCATGCTTTTGTCCGTGTGGTTGGATTGTTGTCCTATATGATGAAAGAAATTAGGAGAGAGTAATTGTGGCTTTCCGGTGAAAGAGAAATCTGCACATCTTAGGGTTAGACCGTTGCGAGGAGACCACACTAACTCTGATAAAGCATCCACCGACGCTAACTTCATTCTTGCTTCTGCATTTTCGCTAGAAGAAGAAGAAGAATGTCTTAACTCATCTCCATCACCCATATCTCCTGAAAACAACCACCCTTTCGTCACAAGTGAACCAGAATCCTTACCACTAACCTCCTCACTTACCTTACAAAACTATTTGATCGATCCAAAATTTCAAATCAGCTTAGAGAGAGAGAGACAAACATAGAACAGCTAATTTGAAATTTGGACAATCAAGCTGATGATTACCTCTATCTCAAGCAAAGAAATTAAACACAGAAAACTAGAGATCTTTTCCCAGAAACAAAAGAAAAGCATAGTTACCTCCATGGAGGAATACTTCCAGCGAGATAGAAGAAGAAACAGAGAGAAGACGAAGACGACAGCGCCAAGCGGCTATGGCTAACGATGATGTGCATTTTTAAACTTGCCTTTTTATTTTTACTTATAAGGCCCCCATACCTCCACGTGTTCTCATTCTTCTCCATACATTTTCACTCTTCTTTTAAAGTAGAGTATCACTGTTGTTGTTATATCAGACGATAAGAAACAAATCATTATCGTAGAAAGATTTGTAGTAATGCGATAGATATTTTGTCTATTTAATTTTTTATTTGAACACAACCAAAATACATTAACCGCCGAAAATAAAAATTCATTAACCGTTTCCTCGTCTTGCTTTGAAGAAAAATCATTTTATATATAAAAAAAAGGGCATGACAAGTTATGTCCTCTCCTCTTCTGCTGCTCAAAGTGAAAACTCTTAACGAATATATCCGTTCTTCTTATTCGACAATGAAATGAATAACTTATGACTTCTTTAGTTCTACAACTTTCTTCTTCTTTTTTCTTTTAGTATTGCCGAATTTCTGGTAATAGGAGAAAAGTATTTTGGAGTACTCTATGTTTGTATATCAAGTGTAATCTTCTACAGACTACAGGCATCCCACATGCAAATAAACTCTAGACAAATTAAGTCTTAAGTCACTCTGAAAACACTTATATATTATTTTTTATGACTCAAAATAAATCTTATGATTATGGAAAGAGTTCAAACTAATTTTTTAAAAAGTTATAATCTATATAAATCTTTTTTTTTGGTTTCTAAATAGACCGAAGTAAGAACTCATCCATATGAGCGTTCAAAAGTAATGTGTTATAGTTTTGTACGGTAGATGAATCGAATTCAAAACGTGTTAGTATTCTAAATCTATCTTTTCACACTCGACCCCAAAGTCCTATATTCGAAATTCGAAAATGTATATTACTTCAATCTTTCCATTTCTTTTAAAGTTGAAATTAAGAAACTTAAAATTTTATATATTGAATGGGAACAAATAGAAACCTAGAAAATATGATATGGAGAATTTAAATCCTCTTTACAATACTCTAACAAGTAAACAAAACAAGAAAGATCATGAAAACAGCATCTGATATATTATTTTAAAGAATGACCAAATAAAATACGAGAAATGCATATTAACGCAGTTTAAAAACACAATATACAAATCTGGTCCATTAACAATGAACTAAACTTAAATCCCTTACAAACATTATTTGCGAAGCGTTTTTCCCAAAAAAAATATTATTTACAAAGTGATTTAATTATTTTTCATCTTCACATTTGTTCTCAACAAAAAAATAAATGGGTTTTGATAAATATAACATGACATCAAATCACATGTATAATCTCTATATAAAATTTTCTATTTTTTACAAGATTTTTTAAATAAAGTAATGACTAATATTTCCTATATCACATTAAAACAAAATTCATGTATAAACGACATAATAACAAATAACTCATATATTACCATTAACAATTTTTTCTATATAAACATTCATTTTGAAAACATGGTAAAAAATAAAAATTCATATATCATAAATAAATTATATATATATGTATATGTATATATCATGTCAATAAAAATTCAAATAAATATAACTACAAATATAAAAAAATACGTCAAATTATATATATTATATTTTTGTGTATATATACTATAAAAATAAATTATAAGTGTGCCTTAGCAAATACAAAACTAAAGCAGTACTAATCAAATAAAAATTTTGTTGATAGTTAAATGAATGAAATTTATTTAAGTTTATCGGTTAATTAGGTTAATTGACAAACTGATTTTCGAATTTAATGTATTTTAACTCAAAATCTAAAATTTAATAGAATTTATGACTAAATATATACATATTTAAAACTAGGGGATAAGAAATATATTTAAAATGAATAATCATTACATAAAATATAACTTAAAATAAAAATATTTTTATAAATGTAATTTTAGTTCTATTGAAATTTAAATGAAATTATGTTATTATAGTAAACAAATTAAGAATGAGACGATATAAAATTATATTTATAATTATTTTTCCAAACTGATAAAAATAGAAAACATATCAATATTATATTTATTATTCATATGTGATACATGAAACTTCTACTTATAAGTAAAATAAAAGTTCAAAATCCAACGAGTCTGTAGAATGCACTGCATGAATAAAAAGGTTTTCGATACATGAATTTATCATCAGCATCTTCAAATTTATCCATATAATTTGATAAATGCAAAAAAAAACACACTTTCATTCAATGTTAAAGACTGAATCGGTGTCAAGAAAATTAAGGTAACTCATCTGTAACTGCCAAAAAAAAAGATTACTCAATGTCAACTAGAAAAAAATAGGCTTAGGATTTTACCCGGATCCAAAAAAATCGAATTAGAACCGAACCGAAAAAACCGGTTCGGGTTATATACTAGTAATGTTATTTTACTTTATTGGATCTTGTTAGGGAGGACATGCGAGTCTTGGACCCAACCCGACCCGAGATCTGATGGGATACCCAAAATTTATGAAATTTCTAGTATATATCAGATATATAAGGGTATTTCAGTATATTTTTGGTATTACGGATATTTTTAAGTATCAGGTTTGGATTTTTGGTATAGTTTTGGATTTTTCGGGTAAAACTGTAGATTTTCAAAAATATATAATCAGATAATTTTTCTGGTATTTTCATGTTTTCGAGTCATATTTTGGATAAAATTTTGGCTATTTCTGGTATTTAAATATATTCAGGTAATTTTTGTGTGTTTTTGGGTATTTTTTTGAGCCAAACTCGAACGAACCCGACCGAGACCCGACAAAACCCAAATCGACAAATTTTATTTATCCTATTGGTTCCAACTATGTAAGACCCGAACCGATCCGAACCGAAAAATTCTAATTATTCAATTGAGTCTAAATATCTAAGACTCGAAGGACCCGGACCCGATAAGAACCAACCCGTTCCTGACCCGAGTACCCAAATGCCCGTGCCTTCAAAAAATATGAAGTCTTGTAATTGATATTTGGTAGCCTCATCATAAAGTCTATGGAAATGAATCTCTCTCTCTAGTTTTTAGAGAGAGAGAGAGAGAGGGAGAGAGAGAGAGAGAGTAGGAGGTGTAGGATCTTCGCTAGTATTTTTGAAGCTTCTTTTCCTTCTTTCAGTGATTGCGCGTTCTAGATACACCTTCCCAGTGCCGTTCTGTGTTCGTTTGTTCGGTAGCGACATGCTTTTTTCCAATTTCATGTGTGCATGTACCCAAAATTCCATTAAATGTGTATGTCCCACTTCAAACCCCTTTGGTTCGACTAGAAGGAGTTAGCTTCGGCTAATTGGGTTGGAATTTCCTCAAGTATGAACTCTTTATCCATTTCCTTTTCTTAAACGAGCTTCGAAGACTACAACAAATATTCATTGAAGTCGATTGGGAGCAAAGCTCCTTACTCAGGTTAACTAAATCGGGAAGTGAAGATTAGTAAGATCTGTAATTCCACCCACAATTTGCCAGTGTAGTCCCAATATCTAAGTTTCTCGATTATAGTTGTATGGATTTTGTTAAATTTGTGTAGATTTCGTTGTAATGATCTCTTTCATGGAGTTTAATAAAAATATATACTAGAAACAAAATTTTTTTTGGAAATATTACCAAAAAAGATTTCGAGCTAGATAAACAATACACCACCACATAGTTACATATAGACAAAGTAATGTATTGAAAACTACATAAAAAATACAAATCATATAAAAAATCCATTAACTAATATGTGTTATATTTCTAATACAATAAAAAATATTTTTTCTAGCAAGAAATTTTGTCGGAATTAGAATTTGGCATCGTCCATCGAATAATGCTTTGAAAAACGGATCATAATACATATCCAAATGATCATAATGTAATGTCATACAATAAAAAGATCTCATAACATGTTTAAACATCATCGAAAGTTTTTGGATTACAAGTATGATCTACTTTAGGCTTACAAAATTATGTTAATGATGTTAGCAACATAACACGTATTAGTTCATGGATGTTGCATGTGATTTATATAATTTTTGTAGTTTTTAATACACTATTTTTTTCCAGATGTGAACCATGTACTGTCATATTATTCATGTAGTTGGCAATAAATTTTTCAAATGTTAAACCATGTAGAAGTAGCAAGTATAATTCATGTGGATGTATACTAGACTTGTTTTTCTTGCATATTACGTATTTAGTAGAATGCACATTTGTTGTCTTCTTAAGGTATTGCAGGAAAAGTGTTCTTTAAGTATTGTAATGTTTTATCTACTCTAAAATGTCGTATAAACCTTCCTCCATGGGCTTTTCGACTATCAACTATCTACCACGTAAGCGGTGTAGTATGATAATCTTCCTCTCTGGAAAATGGACCTCTAATGTAGATAGAACTTACAATGATTTGTTTTGCTGCATTTCATGAAGGTTTTCCTCATATCTCAATCATTTTTGTACAGCTCGTCAATGAACTCAAAACCCATTACCTTGGCCTCCTCAATGAAATCAAACCGCATTAACTTGTCCTCTATTGTTTTGATCGAAACATGTTTATTTGATATGTTTCTCCAATAATGTTTTATCCCTTTTTGCATTTGACAATTTAGGGAAGGTCTTATTGACATCCATCCATTAGCATGTCTCATATTAATATTAGTTTCAACTCTTAGATGTTTGATTATTTGTGTGAATCAGAATTTTTTTGAACAAGAGATAATGATGTCATGTCTCTAGTACTTAAAATAGCGCATAAACTATGTAGTATGTGGAGTATTTAAGTGTAATTTTCCAATTGTTTTACTATAGTGTGCTACTTGCTTTCCTCCTTGAATTAGTAAAACTTATATACTAACACTAGTAAAAATATCGGCTATAGTCACAAAATAACCAAAAATTATTTTGCACAAAAAATCCGCAAAAAGTAAAAGTGATGCATTGGTGACATGATCATTAGGGATCTGGAATGCATCTTGTTGAGATTTCTCCCACATGAAGTTCGCCGTCGTGTTTACTACAATGGAAACTGGTGTGGCAATGCTGCATAATTTTTTTGATAAGCCATCTAAGCTATGGAAGTTTTTAACTTTTTGATATATGTTGGTGGTAGTCATTTTTATTTTATTTTATATTCATTGACATGTAGTCTCTGTCTCTCAATACGAACTGGTGAAACTTATTATTAGAGATGAGTTTCGTTTCCTCCTCAAGGTCCATATAAACACCGAATTAAACCTAGCATTGAAAAGAAGTTGGCCTAAGAGAAAAATATAGAAAGTCGACTAAAAGAAAAGAAAGACAACAAAAGGGAAAGATCTAACCAAATCTTTTTTTTATAAATACAAGAAGGAAGTTACCTAAAGAGAGTATTCACAATCACACATAATGGGAAAGAAAGATTAGGGTTCTAGAGTGTTTTTAGATTTTAACCTAAGTCATTAACGATTTTATCGTTGTCTTTGCTGATTCGGTATTCAATTTTTTAATCGTCAATTTTCTTATTAAAAATGTGTTTCTAAGTAACATGCCCCTCGAATTTTTGTTATCTCATAAGTGTGTCAGAATTCATATTAAGCAATAGATAATATTATTTCTTTGGGATCTAAGAAATCCTAACAAAATGAAAAGGACAAAAATACAATGAAACAGTTGGAAATGAAACGTCAAAGAACTATATTGTTTTCATCATAAAGAGTTGGTCTTAACTTTGTATTCGTTGTTTCTCAAAAATATATCTATAAACAAAATATGAATCGTGTTCCAAAAAAAAAATATGAATCATTTTTTTAGTCCATTTAATATTCTTATAGACAGGGTCGGCCCTGGGCTAAAGCCCATGAAATAAGGACTTTAGGCGCTCAAATTGATATATATTTTAGGGGCGCCATACTTCCAGAAATTATCACCTTCGCTTAGTGGTTTATGTCTTTCTCTTTTAGTTCTACAGGTGACGAGATCCATTATCCTTCTCTTACTACTTTTTTTTATTACATTTCTTTCAGAGAATAATAACAACTAAAGATTTTTCCCATTTAAAGATAAGAATGATTTACTTACCATTTCTAACTAATTTAGTCTATTATAAATAAATATTGTATTAAATAAACCATTTAATTAAACAAACTTTAGTTAGTTTTTAAATAGGTACTATTCTTGCCATCTTTGTTTTTTTATTCTATTTGCTTTATAAAATAGCTGTGTAAACAAGATATACTATAGCCAAAGACATATTTTACATTTCATTTTTGATCGAATTTTTACATAAATTGATGTAACTCTCAATTCCCTATGTAACTCTTTGATATATTTATTATTTTTCTTTATTTTGTAAGTTTTTATAATTTATAAGAATTTATGAAATCTGAACAAATAAATTAACATAAATTGAGTTCTAGTCTGTGAGACATTTCACAAAGGAAAAAAAATGATGTTGATGTTAACATAATTTTTATATTATATGTTGCCATATTATACCATTTTTTTATCTATATAAAATGATACAAAATAAGTTTTGTAATCAAAAAATTGTTTGACACTGATATTAATAGAACCATGCTGGCATATACATTTTAGTTATATGAAGTTGATCCATAAAAAAATATTATTCATGAACAATATGATTTTATATTTCATATTTTTATTTTTATGTTACAAATGAATATTTAATAATATATTTCATTATTTTCATAACATAATTAGAAGTACAGTAAAATTGTTTTATTAATAATGACATTAATTTTTTAAGAGCATTTTGGGCGCTAAATATGTCCACATCGGCACTGCTTATAAACAAATAAAAATAAGTTGGTGAAGCATCATATAAACTTGAAGTTGAAAGCTCCTGGATTGAAAACAGCTAGCAATAGGGTCCCAAGTAGTTAATGTTTGGTTATGGGTGTTGTACCGACATTTTGTTTATGTCAACTACGTATAGAATCGTATGTAGGAATCTGTAGATATTACTTGAAATAATTGGACTACGAATGATAATAGCTAAAGACACATTCTTTTTTAAAAAAAGTTTAAACATAATTTTCTTTTAATCTAACTATATACTCTCGTTTGAACTTTATGGTTAAAGGTTTTACCCCCAAAAATGGTTAAATTAAGGAGTTTAAATATAGGAAAATTGGACCGTTATTGTATAACGTCCAACAAAATTATAATTTACTAGCTGAATAATTGCCCTATTATATCGATATACCTCATGTCTTTTATGTAATAATGCTGTTTTAACTTTGTATGCAGTCGGTTTGACCTACAAAATAATAATTTACATTAATGATTATTATTTCTTGAAGTAAATCGTGGCTCTTTGATAATCACTCACTTTTTGCAAGTGATTTTTTAATT
Organism: Moricandia moricandioides; assembly: GCA_905132885.1. Classification (NCBI taxonomy): domain Eukaryota; kingdom Viridiplantae; phylum Streptophyta; class Magnoliopsida; order Brassicales; family Brassicaceae; genus Moricandia; species Moricandia moricandioides. The sequence continues at coordinate 70,423 of CAJHQQ010000241.1, forward strand.
TGGAGAAAGTTATATGTTTCTTCTCAAATTTGTGAAACTTAGTGAGGCATGAAATTTTAGGAAAAATTGCTAAGAGTACTATAAATTAAGTATGACTTTTCAAAAATACCCTTAATCAAAAATATATTAACATTTGGATTTACTCTTTAATGATTATTGTTTAGAGTTTATTGTTAAAGGGGTGGGGTCGAGTTTCTAAATATTTTATAAATATTTAAAAAATTAGTTTAGTCTATTTTCATTATAAATTTAAAGTATTTTTGAAATTAGTTATTTATTAATGATAAATTTAAAAAATTGTATCAAACTTGTGGTAGAATTAAACTTTTTTCAAATTTAAGACATTACATAATTTCCCCCAATATACTATGCTACTTATTTGTTTCATTCTATTTGGGCTTAGGTTTATATTTTAGTTTATGGTTTATATTTTGGGTTTATGGTTTATATTTTGGATTTATGGTTTACTGATTATGGTTAGGGTTTAATATTTAGAAGATAGGGTGGAGTTGAGATAAGGTTTGGTATCCAGATTTAAGAGTTGAGATAGAGTTGATATCATATACTATTTTGGTGATATGAAATAAAACCAGTGAAATATTTACCAATATATACTATGCTATTTATTTTGTTTCATTATATTTGGGTTTAGATTTATATTTGGATTTATGGTTTATATTTAAGTTTATGATTTATATTTAGGTTTAGGGTTTAGTATTCAAAGATTAAGGTAGGATTAGGATAAATTTTACTATCTGGATTTAAGAGCTGAGATAAAATCAAACGTCCTATACTATTTTAGTGATATGAAATAGAAAAAATTGAAATGTTTGTGGTTATTATGTATGTGACGTAGATGTGTTATCTTTCCTCAACTGATAACATTTTGCGGTAATTATTCTCCATAACTGATTTCAGCAATGTCATCTCTACATCTCTAAATCACTGGCAACTTGTATGAACTAGGGGTGAAACTGGAGCAGACTAAACACAATTGTTAAATAATAAATTATATCAAAATCAATGTTATGTACTTAATTTTCTTTCCAAACTTAGTTATTTCACAAATTCTCTCTTAAATGTACATCTCAGACAATTACAAATTATTTTTCTCGTCTTATTGGAAATTCTGCAATATAGAAAAACGTAGAGCTAAAGAAGTCAAAAGTTAATTCTATCAATTTTTTTTTAAGAAAATAAACACCAGGCATCACGACCTAATATTTCATTCCACAGACCTAATACAGTTCATTTCTATAAGATTAATCTTCGATATAACTCTAGAGCTTGACTCTCATGTCCCAGCAAGTATTCGATTTTACTTTTTTCTTATACATAGTTTAATGATATTTTTATGTTCCTATACATCGTAACCGAATTTATGTTATGTTAAGTGTAAAATCTAATTTAAGCATGTTAGAGTTCATCGTTAATTATTAATTAATTTATAAACTTGAAAAATGTAATATAATGTTAATAGTAAAATAAGTAAAATAGTATTGAATATATAGAAAAATTAAATAATATAATAAAAATATCATACATTAAAATTTTGATCAACAAAAAAGCACATTCGTGTGGATGAACGGGATCATGTTCTAAATATGTGAGTGATATAATCGAGGATTGAAAGAAAAAGAATATTCAATATACACTATGAAAATGTAAAAACAAATACTTGTGCGTCAGTGCGCGGATGAAACTCTGGTACGAGTTATAATTCTTGTTTGAACGCATTGTTTTGGGGTTTTGCGGTTTAGTTTTCTTATTAAAAAATCGGGGCCATGTGATGATTCACACTAGGAAAAAAAGAAAATTTGTTTTTTACTTGTTTCCGACAATTTTGATCAAAACAAACATCTGAACTGACTCAGAAATTTTTTAAATAAAATATCAGCACTGCATCGTTCGATGAAACATTTTAAAACATATTCGTTAAATGTTTTTCATGGTAGTGATTTTTTAGAATTTTATTAAGAGAAAATTACCAAAATAGAGCAAATAAACACTATCTTTATTCCCTTGGTATAAAATCAGTTAACTTTATCCCTTTAGTATAATCTTTTTTTTAATCCCAAAACTAACCCTTTATTTCATTTAATAAATTTAAAACTCAATTTATATATATATAAAAAATAAAATGGATATTGACAAAAAAAAATAAAATAAAATTAACTTAGAAACAAGTAAAAAATCCCCAAATCAACAAACCTTAAATCTATTATCGTTGAGATCTCTCTCTCTCTTTTCTCAAAAAGCCGAGACCAAATCGACTCTCCTCTGTCTCCGGCATCTCTCTCGCTCTCTAATTCCATCTCTCTTTTCTCTCAATCATCCTCTGTCTCCGACATCTCTCTCGCTCTCCATTTCCATCTATCTCGTTGAGGAAATCAATCGAAGGTAAGTGAGACTTCTTCTTCATGTTTCTCCGTTGTTTTTGTTTTTGTTCTTCGCTAGCTCCTCCGATTGGAATTTTTAGATACCCCCTTTCCCTTTTTCTTTGCATGTTCCTCAACGGATTAGGGATTGTTACATGTGTTCTTCAATCGGGTTTGTGTTCTTCAAATGATTAGGGTTTGTTACATGTGGTTCTTCAATCCGTTTGTGTTCTTCAACTGATTAGGGTTTGTTACATGTGGTTCTTGAATCGGGGTTGTGTTCTTCAACTGATTAAGGTTTGTTATATGTTTTGTTACTGATTTGGGTTTTTCAGGATTAAAGTTTTGTATGTCAATCAATTTCTGCTTAATTTCTTTTTGGGCGGTGATGGAATCCTTCTTATGTTACTAAGATTGGCCATGTTAACTTCCTTAGAACTTTTCCTGAAGAAATCAGTTAGGTTCTGTATATTTGGGAAGTGTAGTTTTCTTTTAGCTGTGGGGCTTGATACTTTTTGACTTCCATGCTCTCTGTGTGATTATGTGAACCGATTTAGTTTGTGAATTGGCTTAGTTTAATTAGTTAATTGAGAGTTTTAATTGACTTGTCTTAGCTTGAGTTTGAATTTTTCGTATGTGAATTGATTTCGTTTCTTAACAGAATGATAGTGGTTGGGTTTTCGTGTTTGTAAAACTGTTTAGTGTACTGTTTATGACATTTGCGTTATGTCTTATGGTGTTAATAGTCTTCTATTTATTGTTTTTTGTAGATATGGAATTAGAGTTGCCGAAGCGTTAATACGGAGAGGGTATTGAACCTCAAATCAAGAAGATCAACAACAGCTGCCGCATATCACTCCTCAGAATTCTGAAGAAGGCTATGTCTGAAGAATATGCAGAAGTGAAGAGAGATCTTGTGTTCACACATATCATGGCTATTGAAGAAAATGGCCTCAAGTTTTCGGCAAAGTTGGTGCATAGCTTCTTGTGTAAGGAATTGATCACCTCAAAGAAGCATGAGAAGTGGTTTGTCTTTGCGAAAAATCCGCTGCGGTTTTCGCTGCAAGAGTACCATGCGGTGACTGGCCTGAAAGTAGTAAATGAGAGTAGCAGTGAAGTGGTGAAATGGAAAGCCGACCTGGATTTTTGGAGTAAGCTACTTAAGGAGGGTGGGAAGATCTCCTTGAAGTGTATAAAGAAGGACCACTTAAAAAATGTTCACAAATGGAGTCGGCTTGATAGGTTGAGGTTGATCTACCTGTGCGTCGTGATGGGTGTGGTTATGGGGAGAGACGAGAAGGTGAACATCCCTCATATGTACATAAAGTTAGCAATGGATCTTGAGAAGTTTAGACAGTTCCATTGGGGTCTTCTCTCGTACGACTATCTGCTAAGCCCTATTGACAAGATTAGGAAGAAATTGGATAACAAGGAGAGCTACATTTTCGAAGGATTCTCATATGCTCTCCACATTTGGATTATGGAAGCCATTCCTGATTTTAGAGAAATATGCGGCAAGAGAGTCAGTGACAGTTTCATTGGTCCAAGGTGTGGCAATTGGAAAGGAGCAGCAAAAGTTTCATATGAAGATATCATTGAGCTTGAGAACTCATTTCTTAATAAGGTATGTATATATGTTGTCTTTTTATTTCCTGATTAATGTATGTATTTTTTATAGCTCTTAATGTTTAAAATTATTTGTAGGGTGAACTGTTTCCAGTCATTTCGGTGACTGGTAATGGTGATGTACTTATGAGTGATGTCTACCTAAGGAACGGTGAAATGGAAGATGACAGAGTAAAACTTATTCTCGATAGGATAATGAACAAATTTTATTGGAGCAATAGAAAATGGGAAGTCTTAGAACTTGAAAAGACTGATATAGAGGAAGCGGATGAAGAAGATGTAGAGGCAGAAGCAGATGATATTGTCGATGACACTGATGTTGCAGATGAGGTTAATGGGTCTGCTAATGTTGTAGAAGAGGTGAATGGCTCGGCTAATGTGGCAGATGAGGTGAATGGTACATTTAATGTTGGAGGAAGAGTAAAGAGAAAGATCCATGACGAAGGAGTCGAGTCAAGAAAGAAGAAGTTGTTGTGTCAGCGATCTGCAGCTAAAAAAACTACTCTTGATCATGATACGAAGAGTTTCATTGAGGGTTTGTTCCACACGTCCTTCACTTGTTTTTCTGAGAAATTCAGTAAGCAAGTGTTGGACAAAATGAAGAAGATGGAGACTGATGTTTCGGAGAGAATGGGGAAGATGGAGAGTGAAGTTTTACAGCCCAGGGAAGCACTCACTTTAAGTGGTCAAGGAAGCGGTCCTAGCAAGAGCAAAGTCGAGCCAACTGCAGCAAAGAAAAAGGTACCAACTAAGAGAAAGCGTAAAAGTTTATGTACTTGAAATTACAATGCTTGAATTAGTCTGCTGAAGCTAGGCTTTTGGAGCTAGGTTGTTGGAACTAGACTTCAATTTTCACTGTATAATAATATGTAAGCTTGAACCTTTTGAATGTTTCTTCTGAAATTGTATGTAATATGTAAAACTGGATGTGTTTATTGTCTTTTATGCTATGTAATCCTTGGAATCGTTTTGAATTTTTGTGATGCATCGATGTTATCCTAACATATTCTTATATCATTTTTTTTTGTTAATGAATAGGTTGGGAAAAAGAAATCTTTAAACACTGATGATTTGTTTGTCAATTTACCTCGAGTAAACTTGACTCAATCATCAGACATTAATCTTGAGTTGGGTACACAAGAGTACTTGGAAACTTGCTTGAAGAACCTTTCACAAGATACATATGTCGAAGGTATTGATCATTCTCAAACTAAAGCGAAGAATCCATTGGAATGGTTGTCTCCAGGAACATCATTGAAGCTGTCACCACCACAATTAATGACAAAAACATAGATCTAGCCGGCGAAGCAAGAGGATGACAGAAATTTGGTGTATGTGGCTGAAGAAGATTTCGAAAAAATGCAAAAGTGGCAAGATTTGAGGATGTAAGTTAATCCTTTCAGAAATGACTGGTCGTATTATGAGTGCAAGCAAGTGGCTTCACAACCACGTAAGCATTAAACTAGTACCTTGATCGATGTTGTAATGTTCATATCCTGTCTACTAACAACTTCCATGTTATTTTGTAGGAGATCGATGCTGTAATGTTCGTATTCCGAGAAAGAACAACATTGCGACGATGGAAACAGGACCGTGTTGCTTTTATGACATGTGTCTTCAGCGATATCATTAGCAGGGAATACAAGACTTTCTTGAAGGGCAAGAGGAAGTACAAGATAGATAATTTGCTGCTGGATTACGGCAAATGTGAGCTGCCTTCTCATGGTAGAATACGACAGTTATGGAATGTTGATGTGGATCGGATATATGTTCCTATCAGGGTAAATCAGAACCATTGGATTGCATGATGCATCAGCTTCGTGAATAGGCATATCGAAGTGTTTGATTGCGCGGGTAAACAAAGGCACAAGGAAGTCGAAGCATTCACATTCCTAGTTCCTCGGATAGTGAAGGCCGTTCAGTCAGAGAGTATTCAGAAGGATCTCACTACCATTTCTTATGGTGTTTCTTATGTCCCTATGCGTGGCATTAACCGGAAAGGTTTTCATTGTGGTGTATACACTCTAAAACACATTTAATGCCACTTGCTTGGGTTGGATTTATCATTGGTGGATGATGATAACACCATGGGAGCTCGAATTAAGATAATGTGGGATCTATGGGAAGCAGCTAATGATCCAGAGTTGATTGAGAGGATGTCAAAGTATGAGCCACCTAAGTGTGTGTCTTCTAAGTGTGTTGAGTTAGAATAAATTTAGATGCCTAATCTATTGTATTAACATTTGGTTTTTAGGAATGTGAATGTTAACTTGAATGCTTAATCTATTGTTTAATGTTTGGGTTTTAAGAATGTATGTTTGGCTTTTAAGAATGTGAATGTTAACTTGACACAAAACTCTAAACTTTTAAGAAAACCCGAGATTAGGATCGACAAAATACATAACAATACCTTACACCCGAGACATAAACCCGACCCACAGGAGATCCGATTGTAACCTAAACCCGACCCAGTGGAGATCCGATTGTAACCTAAAACCGATCCAGTGGAGACATAAACTCGAAATCAGCCATTTTTCTGAAACGTCTTTTCTCACTTTCTTCTTGTTCTCTCTAATCTCTTTTCTCTCAACCATGACGACACACAGACGATTCTCTGAAGGCATTCCTTCAGCATTCTGGTGTGGAAGAAGGGTTGTGATATTTTATTCAAAAAACAAATGAGAACCCTTACAGAAGATTCTATAGATGTGAAATTGGGGCACAAGTTATCTTATTTTGACTATTTTCGAGACCCTTTGTTTAGTCATGGATTCAATTTTTTTCCTTTGAGATTTCTTCGTTTTCCTTTCCACATCGATTATTTGACAATTGAGATTCAAATTTTGTTTCTCTACATCGTTTTCACTGTTGTTTTTGATTTTCCTTGTACATCAATTTTTTTCTTATTTGTTTATGGGTTTTTGATGTAGCGAAAGAAGGAAAACCATTTGTTTAAGTGGTTTGATGAAGCTTTGCTTGATGAGATTCGAAAGGTAGATGCTGAGCAAAAGAGAATTGCAGAAGAGATTGAAGAGCTTAAAAGGAGTTTGAAGAAAACCGTGGAGGATGAAGTTAGGAAGCAGAAAAATTCCACTGAAGTAGGTTGTCTTGGAAGCATTTTGTGGCTTTTTGGAAGATAAAGTAGCCAAGAATGAAAGAGTTCAAGACATTGTTTCTTGTATATCAATTTCTTGAACAATTTTATGTGGTTATCTAGTGTTCTTACTATGAATAAGATGAGTTTTTGGTTCTTACTATCTTGGTCTTTACAATAAAAATGAAACAGCTATTGTTTTCTTCGATAACAAAAACCATTCGATATCAAAAACCATTCGAAACATAAAAGCACAAAAACCATTCGATATCAAAAACCCTTCAAAACATAAAAGCACAAAAACCATTCGATATAAAAAACCATTCGAAACTATATAGCTACTTCACAAGTTGCCCTGTTGTGGCCACTAATACCACATCTACAACACTTGCGAGGCTGTTTGTTTTGTGCTATTTGTGATGATCGAATTTTGTCTTCAACGGTTTCATATCTGCGTTTTCTTTTTCGTCCAACTGATTTTCTTGTTTCTGGTGGCAGCACATTCACTTTCTTAACATCTTTAGGAATGGACCAAGCATCCTCAAGAACAACAATAGGATTTATGCTTTCATGATAAGCTTCTCGCCAAGCTCGAGTCGTGTACATCGAATCAGTTAACGTGTGTGGTTCTCTACCAGCATGAAAACCAGCTTTAATGGCGTGTTTACAAGGGATCTTCAAAAGATCATACTTTCCACATGAACAAGTCTAACTATCCAAATCAACTACGCAGTCGATTTTATCACCTCTAACAAGCAACCGACTATCACTAACAGAGTAAACTGAAAATGTTGTGCCCTTTGTGATTCTCCTTGCAATCTTCTTCTCCACATGTTTGGTAAGAGGATGTGTATGCTCTGCAATCAATTTCCTACGGTTAAAAAACCACCGTGTCAACATTTCCCTGATACTATCCAACAAAGGAATCACTGGATACTCTCTCGGTGAACGCAACGCAGAGTTAATAGATTCAGCAAGGTTGGTTGTCCTTATGTCGTATTTGTATCCAGGAAACTGACATTTTCCCATTTATGCACATCAGCCTCCCTAAGATAATTTCCAATTGCCAGACTGATATTACAAACATTAGCAAACAGATTTTCAAAATCAGCAACTCTATAAGCCTTCGACGCCTTTGAAACCAAACCAGCAAGACCTTTCCCCTTGAAATATGTTACCACATTACTCAATAAATGATGAATACAAATACCATGTTTAGCTGTTGGATACACATTCTCAATCGCTTTGGCAATCGACACCTGCCTGTCCGAAATAAAAGCCAAATGTTGATCATCAGCAATGACAACCTTTAGTCGTCTCATAAACCATTCCCAAGAACTATCATTCTCTGAGTCGACTACACCAAACGTGATAGGATACAAATTAGAGTTTCCGTCTAAAGCAGTTGCAACTAGTAGAACTTCTTTGTATTTACTCTTCAAAAAAGTCTCATAAACCACAATAACCCGTCTGATGACTTTGTTAAATCCTCTAATCGATTGCCCAAATGCGATAAACAAATATCGAAATCTACCACTCTTGTCAATATCATACGCTGAATGTGTACCCGGATTAGCCTCTCACAACATGTGCAAGTATTTTGGTATTTTTTCCATAACTTTTCTCTGGAATACCTCTAACTACATTGATCGCATATTCACGCGAATCATATGCTAAGGAATATGAGATCTCACATCCATGATCAGTACGCATAATCTGTATGATATCACTAGGTTTTGGCCCTTTCTTGATGCCTTCATATTTATGCATTATCAGACCGACTATCGTTTTAGCGCAAACAGTCTTACCCGAGTTACTTTTGTTTGAAGTTGCGCATGTATGTTAACCGACATACTTCTTTATAATGAAATAAGTAGATTCCTTCAAATTATCAGCTCTAAAACTCCAATTGCATGTGTTATCTGCGCATCTAATATAACAAAGTTCCCTATCTGATTTGATAACTGATGGCCAAAGTTATGCTTCATTGCACATATCTCAAAAGTTGCCTTCAATAAACTTTATGTCTGAAATATTTGACCCTTCTTAACAACTTCCAGCAAAGAAAACTTTGACACATCAGTTCTGTTATCATTTTCAGATGGCATGGTTTCAGCATCATAATCGAAAACATCAACTTCTTCTTCTTCTTCTTCTTCTTCTTCTTCTTCTTCTTCTTCTTCTTCTTCTTCTTCTTCTTCTTCTTCTTCTTCTTCTTCTTCTTCTTCTTCTTCTTCTTCTTCTTCTTCTTCTTCTTCTTCTTCTTCTTCTTCTTCTTCTTCTTCTTCTTCTTCTTCTTCTTCTTCTTCTTCTTCTTCTTCTTCTTCTTCTTCTTCTTCTTCTTCTTCTTCTTCTTCTTCTTCTTCTTCTTCTTCTTCTTCTTCTTCTTCTTCTTCTTCTTCTTCTTCTTCTTCTTCTTCTTCTTCTTCTTCTTCTCAGAAAAAAAATTCTCTGGATCGTCCCCATTATAAACAAGATTTCCCTCGGCTTCATCAGTACTTGAATCTATTGGAGGCTTGTTAAGATCGAAATTGGATTTTTTGGGATTCTCAGCCTTTGCTTTATATGTCACACACAATTGAGTCGAGACATTCTTTTTAGCAAAACCACCAAAATTCCTAAGTTGTCTATCGTTTACAATGATAATAGGTGGACATGTTGCTGTATTGATCAACTAAGTAGGTAGATAACTCAACTCCAAATCGTCTTAGATAGCTTCTTCGATACCAAAATCCTCCATAACCATTACCTTTAAATCTAAGGTAAAACTCGATTCCAATATCAGTAACCCACCCCCTTTCTCATCAGCCAAAAACACCCATCCAGTAGTTGCACTTAATTCTCATACACCACATAACGTTTAGATATGCATCGTATTAGAAGAAGAGTTGTGAAAATCACAAGAAAAACAATGGAGAACTCATGGTTTGATGAAAAACAAGAGGATACCTCGTTTTTTTTTAAATTTTTGGGCAAGCAAAATTGCCTATACACGTTTTAGGAAACTAGATATTTTAAAAATATTTCAAAAATATTTTGTAACTGAAATTTCCTTATTTTTTGGATTTAGGGTTAATCTTTTCGTAGATGGTACGTTCTACTATAAGTAGACTATGAGTACTTTTTAGATTTCGTATTCTAATTCTTTTAGAAATAAATATAAAAGTAGAAATTACATTCGGAAAAATATTTTGTACTGAATTTTCCTTATTTTTTGGATTTAGGGTTAATCTTATCCGTAGAAGTTACGTTCTACATTGAGTAGATAAAAGACCACCAGTCCGGAAGCAGTTTCTACAATACGTAGACTTATGAGTACTTTTTAGATTTTGAATTCTAATGGTTTTAGAAATAAATATAAAAGTAGAAATTGCACTCGGAAAAATTATAGATATCTTTGATACGCGTAGACTTCACATTCCTTAAAATTAGAATTCAACAGAAAAGTAGAATTCGATTCTTGTAAACGTAGAATAACATGTTTTACCTAGAAATCGATTTCTACTTTCTCGTAGAACATAATTTTTAAATTTTAATTTAACAAGTTTTACAAAAAAAAAATATATATCATTATGTGCATATGAGTAGTTCATCAATTATTTATATTTAAAATATTTTTCTTTGATTCATAAAACTATTTTTCAGTAAGTTTTTAAAAATGGAAAGAGTAATTTAGGTGAAAAAAACACAAATTTTTTTTATACCAATGGAACAAAAATAATGTTTATTTGCTCTATTTTGGCAAATTCCCCTTTTATTAATGACTGATTCGGTTGTTGCGCGATCGTTAATAATACTTTTTTCCTTCTTTTGTCAACTGGAAACAATAGAACAAAAGGCAACGAATAAAAAACCAAATATTTTGGTAAACGAGTAGTTTTAAAAGGTATAAGATGTTGATCCGTTTAAAGAGTTGGCATAGAAGATTAAGAACAATACTTGCGCTCACCCTATATTCACCTCACTTCTCATCACCAATCAAAATTATTTGTCAGATTAATAAATAAAAGATCAATACTTGCATTTATCTCATGTGGTAAATTGTCGAATTCATCTCACCTTATATTCCCAATCAAACTACCATGTCATATTATAAATAGGAGTTGGAAAAAAAGAAATGACTCAATGTTAACACCGTCAACTAAACTCTAAACCCTAAATCTTAAACTTAAACCCTAAACTAAAAATTTAGACTCTAAGTTCATACCCTAACCTTAAAGAAAAGACGTTAGGTTTAGGTTTAGAGCTTGAATTTAAGTTTAGGTTTAACGTCTAGTATTTATGATTTAGAATTTAAGGTTTAGCTAACAACATTAACGTTGTTAACATCTAGGAGTTGGATTTAAAGTCTAGAGATTAGATTTAAATTTAAATTTAAGGTTTAAAGTTTAAAGTTTAGAATTTAGAGTTTAGTTGACGGTGTTAATATCGACATTGTTTTTTATCAACTAATTTTTGTTAATTTTAATATATTTTCTTAATAATATAATATAATTGTTGATAGAAAGTGATGTGAATTTGACGGTTCACCATAGAAGGTGAACACAAATATTGTTTCTTTGTGCCAATATTTTGTTGTAGACACTTGATATAATGGTTAGTATCTTTCATAATGTGGCACGCCGTTCAAGAGAAGCTGGTGTTAATTTTAGTAATTTTTTATGTTAGGTTTAATGAAATAGAAAATTACAAAAATCTCTCTATCATCAATTTTTCGGCCTGCAATTTTTGACGGCGATTTTCCAATATTATTTTAACGATTTCACTGTTTTTGCTTGATAAATTTATGACTCACAACTAAATCTAATAGATCTATAAATAAACAAGGGATTTCAAATGAGAAACTACAAACAATGACATTTTCCATTTTTCCTAAGTAACTGACTGGATAAAGTCAATTCACCACGGTTTGCCACCGCGTCACGTATTTCCGACGAGTAAGCGGCAACAAAAGATAAAAGTCAAAGGTCATTTCGTTTGCCACACGTCAGGCATTACATCAGTTATTAGTTGTTGTTATATCATATATTTTAAAATATAAAGAGTTAAATAGCCAAATTTAATGTGGATAAGGTCGAATCTGAATCTGGTTTAAAAGTGAGTGTTTACTTAATACTCCCTTAATACTCTCTCTGTTTTTAAAAGATACATGTTTTAGAAAAAAAAATTGTTTCAAAAAGTTACTTTTTTACATTTTCAAGACATGAATTAATGATAAAATGCAAATTTCAAAGTGTTAATCAAAATCTTATTGGTTAAAATTTATGGAAAATAGTAATTATGAGAATTAAGATATTGGAAACTAAAATTTTAGATGTTTTATTAATATGTGTGAAAATTTTAAAACATTCATCTTTTAGAAACAGAGGGAGTATTAATATTAGGATTAGGATTATCTACATTTTGCACATGAAATTGATCTTTTCCATCAATTGATTTATATTAAACGACATCGCTCAAATTATCATAGAGTAATTTTTTTTTCAAATAAGGTTCAGTTATAATATTTTGAACTCAAATTCACATAGAGCGTGAAAACACAATAAACTATGGAAATGAAGATTAAAATATGTAATTAATATTAAAACATTAAATAGCAATAAACAACTAAATATTTGGTTGGAATCAATATAAAAAAAGCTAGACTTAAAGTTTCGAAATCAAGATTAAGATTAAGATAGGAAATTAATATTAAAGCAGTAATTAATAGTACACAAGTGAATAGTTAATGTAAACGATATGAGAAATAGTTAAACTTAGGGTTTTAGACAATCAAAGTTATGATGTATTTATGCTAAGGGTGTGTGATAAGTTATCCTAGAACTCCAATGCAATAGTAAGATATGCATCTCTTGCTGAGAATCTAATCAGATAATAAGTCTTTGTTCCAGCTGTCGCACGCGAACAAAGAGTGAGTATCGATCGATACTACAAAGTGTTGATCGATAATTCCTTAGACAAGCATTAATTTCCTAATCGATATGTTCACTAGGTTAATTAAACCAACTTTCATATGTATCTAACAACCTAGCTCAGTAGAATTATTGTCATGTAATGAACATACTGTCACAGTTATCAATTATCATAAATTCAAAGTTCTTGTTAGTTACTCTAGAACACAAGGAGTAAGTTCAATTTTGATGAATGATCCTAATAATCAATCAAGCCGTTCTATGTTTCAGTAATTCGTTTAAACCCTAAATCTAACAAAGAAAACTACTCAATACATGATTAATCAAAGCATAATAAGAATTTGAATAGAATGCATAAATAGAATAAGTTAGAAAAATGGAGTTCCAATCCAAAAGCTCAGAAGGAGTTCTTGATCTTCTCTCTAAAAATAACTAAAAAGCTTATAAGAATTGTTGTAAATTGTAATGTGGTATGTTGCCCAAACAATGGCAAAAACTATAAATACTAAGTATAAAGTCGGTCAATGATATTAAGGTAGTTATGTGGATCTGTTGGAAGTGAGTCGGTCTTGACTTAAGTAGGTATGTTTACTCGCGCGGATGTCGAGTGACACGAAGGGTACAGTGTCGAGTGACACAAAGGGTGCAGTGTCGATCGGCACTTCTTATGAATCGACCTTGACTTCTGATTTTTTGAACAACTACAAGTTTCCTCATCAATAAGTTTCAAAGTGCTCCATAATATACACAATACTCAATAAATACCTAAACCTGAAAATATTCTAAAATAAACTCCAAACACGTATAATACTATAAAAAGCACATATACTATGGCTGAAAACTGGTAAATTTCATAGTATATCACTAAACATTGGATGTAATAAAAGTCTGATACATAAGCCGGAAGAACACATTAAAATCCGAGGAAACACAATCCAAAATGGAAAATTAAAACCCTAACACATGCACTAAAGAGTATCTTGAAACATAACTTAAAGCGAAAACAAATTCCTACAACTATATCCTCATGCAATCCTTAAAAGACCAAAGATAAAAAAATCAAGGGCTAAAACAACCGTAGGTCTGGAAAAAACCACTGTCAGCCACGTGAACAAGTGGCGAAGAGTAAGAACCAAAACTCACTTGAACCTCATGTCCATGATGAAAAGAAAGACACAGGCTGACTAGCACCAGAAACACACACACCAACATCGAAACATGAAACCAAGAAACGAAACACCCGGGGAAAAAACCTAAATCTCATTATACAGCTCCAAACAACCAAGAAGAAGCCACCGAGGAATTAAGAGATCAGCTAACAAACCAGGAACGAGATGAACTCTTATTAAAAGATGCAGTGAGGACTCCGTCATGAATGGGAATGGAGAGGTGACACCAGCCAAATGCTTCACAACGAAGATGCTAAACATGTTCTGCTTACGGACTCGTAAAAAATCCACCGTCGTATCGATGCTGAAAAGAGACTAGAGAGCAATCTTACAGCTCATCAAGGATTAAGAAGAAATTTGGACCATTTTTTTTATTTGTGAGTGTCATCCTTGCGCAGGGGCATACTAATCTTCTCTTTATCGTTCCAATTTTATCGGATGTCCTTAAAGGGACAGGAAGAGTACAAGATATCGAACTTTTTTCACGAGGCTCGTCTAAAAGCAAGAGCAACAAAGAAAGGTAATAAATCATCTAAACTATGTTTTCTATACTAATGCACCTAAGTTCGACGTCTTCTGATGGTGATCTCCTTCATTAAGATTTCCACGTGTGTTTATATAGCTCCGTGGGTCAGCATCTTTCCTGATTTTCTTATAGAATTATTTATGTCCTCTTTTCTTTTTCCTTCGTATTTTCACTTTTGTTTTGGCCTTTTCATTTATCTGATTTTCATATTTGGTGTTTATTCTCTCAACTATAATGTTTTCTCATTTATATCTTCTTGTCTCCCATAATTAAGTTGGAAACAAGGAAACAATATTTTGTTTGGATTTCTCTATACTTTGGACGGTTTACAGTCCATGTTCGTTAGACGACTTGTCTCATTGTGCTTATCCTTTAGTCTAAGTTTTGGTTTAGGCTTGTATTATTCGTTGGTACAAGAATGATGAAAGATCATTCATATCTTTCGGAAAATCATTTGTCGTTTACTCTCAACCATTTTGACTTAATTCTTGGCCGTTGAAGCTAAGACCGAAGAAATTCGAAGACAAGAGTAAAATCGTTAGATTGTAAATCCGAAAAAGTCAACTTGAGAGGAGAAGAGAGTCAATTGGTGGGGAGGAAATAAGGGGGAAAGGAGGAGAGAGAGAGCAAGGAGAAATGAGGAGGAGAGAGAGAGCAAGGAGAAATGAGGAGGAGAGAGACGAGAAGTGAGGAGAAGAAAACGAGGAAGGGAGAGGAGAGAGAGAGGTAGAGGAGATAAAGTACGAGGGTAAAAAGAGATGGAGAAAAAATAAGCTTATGGATCCCTCTTGATAGTCATAAGCTTATGGATCTGATTTTGTTTTGTTTTCTAAATATCTATTCGTAAAACGTTTTGTTTTATGAATATCATTTTCTAAAAAGTTTCCAAATTCAGTTTTACAAAATCGTTTTGTAAAAAAATGTATAGCTTTGATGAAGATGGTTTCGTTAAACATTGTTTCTAAAGATACTGTTTTGTCAAGTTTTTTTTGTTCGTTTAACTATTCAAAAATTTATTGTATAACTTTTGTTCGCACGAAAACCGTTTTGTTAAGTTTTTCAAGAAAAGTTATAAGAATTTTTTTTTTATATACAACTTTTACAGTTAACATATGCGGTTTTGTTATTTAAATATTTTGGCTCAGTTCTTTTGATACATTTCATTTTTAACTTTTAGTTCTGGAAATTTAATTTGAATTGACGGATTACGACCCAGCATCTTCAACTTTGTTTTAGGGAAAACATTAAAATATTAGGGGAAAAAAATAAGAGAAAAAAATAGCAGATGCATAGACAAATTTCTACAAAACATTTTTAATTATACTTAGAATATAATATGTATAAAATATATAAAATGGTAAATAACTTGATGTGTTACTTGGTTCATTATATATGACATGTTTATATGAGTTAGAAAGAAGGAGGATTTGCTAAAAATGATCCATGATTTCATTATAAATGCAAATCTATACCTTTTTTAATCAGATGCAAAAAATAATCTAAAAATAGTAAAATTACAAATTATCCTCTTATACAAAAATAAAAAATGTTTTTACAAAGATAAATTTGAGATATTTGATTTTAATAATAGAGTATGCTTAGCATATTTCATATGAGATCTACTCCATTGTTTAACCATACAATTTAACTTCAAAAAACTTATTTAACTTAAAGTTAGTTCAAATCATAAAATATAATAATTCTGAGGTATTTAAATCAAAATTTAATATAATTAGTTAAGAATTTTGATTTTAAGTATTATAAAATATTAACTTGTACAATTTTACATGAATGAACAAAAGTTATATCAAACTAACAAACTATGCTATTCTATCAGATTTATGTTGTAAACTAACACATTAGATTTCTATCAAAAAAATGTATCACAATTTCAGCATAGCATAATTTCAAATGTCACACAATTAAAAAAAACATATGGCAAAAGTTCAGTGTAACAAAATTTAAGATTTCAATAGATGAGTTTGGTTAACACAATTTGGACGAGTATGAACGGGTAGTTTGCATTTAGAGAAACTAGATTCTCTGAAAAAAATACATTAAACAACATTATCAAACAAAAATCATGTTCAAAAAGATAATGAAAGCATAATGCAAACAAAATTTCCACATATAAACTAGAAGCATAATGAAATAAGAAATTTGATTATCCTATTATTATAATATATCAACTTGTAAAATTTATCCATAAGTAAGATAAATCAAAAATATACATGAAAAACAATAAAATCTTAAAAATCTTTATGAATATGAAGAAAACCAAAAAAATTCCAAAATTAACAAATAGAATTTTGTTTGAAGTCTCATGATCATGGAAACTTCTCTAAGAAGTCTACTAGAGCATACTTTAAATGATGTATTTTCACGGTGATTATTACTTGTAAATTTAAAATTTTCGAAGGAAGATTTCAAATGAAGTATTTTTGATGTTGAGACTTCATTTGAAGTCTTCTTTGTACATTAGTGGGCTATTTTGTAATTGGTAAAAATGTTACCATAGTGTACTTCAAACTATAGCATAATTTGTTTGAACTCTTCTAATTTGATAATTATGTTAATTTTTTAATTTGCCATAATTTAGCTACAATTTTAAATTTTTAGAGTATACTTCAAACGAAGTATGTGGAGAAAAAAGAAGAGTTAATTTAGTAATTGACTAATTTTAACTTTATCAAAATAGACTTCATTTTAAGTATGGAAATCTACATATTTCATCTAATTTTTTTTTCTCAAAATCATGAGTTAGTCTGAAATTTAACTAAAATCTCGAAATAAATTAATCGTATACTTAAAACAAGTTTGTTATTTTTTTTTGATTAATGTAGAAGGGCATCTTTTCGAATGTAAAAGGAAGTATCAAAGGATCTTGGCTTTGGAGGAAAATACTAAAAATTTCTTCTTTGGCTTACACTATTTGAGGTTTGAGATAATAGATGGCTCCTCTGTCTATTTTTGGTTGATGATTGGTTACATTTGGGAGAACTAACTAGTGTCACAAGTGAATTAGGAATGCACTATTTGGGTTTCCTCGTACTACTACTCTCTATTAGGAAATTTCATGAAATACATGGAATATACTAGACGAGACGGGAAAATATATCATGCCATGGAATGAGGGTACACAGCTCCTGGACCAATCTCTTGGGAATGATACCCTTTTATAGAGACGTAACAATACTGATTTTAAAACTTTTCTTCTTGACTTCAAAAACTTGGGAGAGGATCAGGTTCAAGAAGATGGAGGTTTATGGTCTCACATTGTTTGGTTTGCTCAAGTTATCCCCCTTCATTGCTTTATAGTTTGGCTGGCTTTTAAAGATAGATTGTGTGCATAGGTGCAAATGAGAAAACAAGGCATCCATCATTCAAAACTTTGTTTTCTATGGAGATCAAAATGAGAATAGAGATAAACTATAGTTTGCTTGCCCGTACACTGATATGTCATGTTTTAACACGATTATCTAATTGCAAGTGCATGCAGTAGTAATACGAGATCAAATCCACAAGGACCGATGAACACACATAGATTATCAGGCAAGTTACTAACGAAAGCAAACAAAGAAGATTTTTTATGGTTTTCAGTTTCTTAAATTCAAAAGAGCAGAGGACAGGTAAACGAGATAGCAATGCACATGCGTTTATAAATAGATAAAACAAGCGTTGGGCAATGAAATTTCTCAGGAATCTCTTTTCAGCATTGATCATACAATAATAGACATGAAATCAAATTAAAGCGATGTCTCGAACTCATATTACATAGTGAAGCTAATCTACTTTCTTAGCGCTGACAACATATGCTCAAATCTTAAATACTAGCTTCCTCTGTATCTCTGATTTTAAACAACATTTAGGTTCATGTTTAATCAGTGCACAAGGCACATTAACATCAGTTTTCATTGGTTACAAAAACTTTGCTCATCTACTGATATTTCGGTAATTCAGTCAACATTTCCGGTACGATGAAAGTCTTAAAATCAGAGGCTAGGTAATCAAGTCTCAGCCTTAAGAACATCAGCATACAAAGATCCAAAATCATAAATCCCTACTTTATCAGTTTTCTAGATCAATATATCGAGAAATCCTCAATGAAAACCCATTGATCCAACTAAAAGACTACTAACTCATTATCAAACAATAACAAAACAAAATCAGAGAAGAAAAATCATATTATTGTATTGAAATAGAGAGAGGGATTGGAAGATCTTCTCAAAATGATTAAAAGAAGAATTCTCTTCCAAAAGTCTACAAAATGATACTCAATAATCTCTCAAGTATCTCACTAGCACTCTCTCTAGCAGTCAAGAACTAAGAACAAATGAAAGTACAGAATAAACTCAGGTTTTTAGGTCTTCAAAACATGTCTCTTCACGAAAAATGAAAGTTTCCTTGCTATGTCACCGATCAATAGTTTCATGTTATGCGGATCGATCCATCCTTGTCATGGAACGAATGGTCCCTTGGGGATGGACCGGTCGATCCTTGTCAATTTTTCAGCACAATTGGACCACTAACCCATTTTGCTCCAGATTCCTTTCCAAATACATTCTTTTCCAACAAGCTAACATGTAATATATAATATGTGATGAAGAACAACAAAAAGCGCCTAGAAGACAAAAATACCTTCAAAAACCTATCATAATTTGTTCCAAATGAGTTTTAAAATGTTAACATCAGAATACATCATACACTCTTACCATATGGAATACTATTGTTGGTACTCTTCTAGGACTATTAGCCTCACTAGACTGCTCTGTTACAGTGGCATTCATTCTTTGACCGGCCAGGAATAGATTGGATTCTATACGCCTAAACTTGACTTTCATGCTACCACTTATCTGATTTGGAGAGAGAGTAACTCACGAATGCATCAAGGTAATGCACAAACTACTTGGTACCACCAACCAAGTTGAGATAACAGTTCCTTTCAAGATTTCCTCGCTTAAATACTCGAGGATCATAAACTCGGGGGCTGCTTCGGAGATGGTTTGAAAGCCTTCTCCTATTGAAGCATTTTTTTCTTTTTTAAAATTTTAATAATTTTTGTTGTCTCATATCTCCACCATACGGGTCAATAAGGATCATACATTATTTGATCAATATATTTGAAATTTCATCGAATTTCAACAAAAAAAACTGATCTGGCAAGACTTCGTTTAATTTGTTAGAGACATTATGTCACATCTAGGAAGACTTCATGTGAAGTATCCTCTAAGCAGACTTCCCTGAAATCAGGTTTCAAATAGTAAAATTTTAAACAAACATCATTTTTATGACAACTTCTAATGAAGTCTACTCAACTTTTTTTAAAGGGTAATTAGCAAACTTCACGTGAAGTCTTCTTAAAAACTCCCAAAATAATCAATTGCAAAACTAACCTATATGTGACAAGAAAACTTTGGAAGAAGGCTCTCCGAAGGAGCATATTACAAACAAATTCTGGTTTTGGGACATAAATTTGATGGAAACTATAATCAGGTGAATAATCATCTAGATCTGGTTTCCGTTCGTGTTTAGCTTCTTCAAAAACTCATATTCAAACTTCAAATGTATGAGAGATACCATTAGTTACTAAATAAGAATCATCAAACTTGAGAAATTTAATGAATTTGTGATTTTTAAAATAAAATTCTACGAATTTTTGGATGAGTTTGGAAATGAAATTGAAGATTAATTTTTTTCTTTGCAGTGGGAAAAGAAGAGATAAAAATCGATTATGAAAGTATTTAGAACTTCAATTTTGGCTGTTCATGGTGTTTGCCAAAATTAGTGGTACTGATATTTTCAAAAATAAGTGAAAGTGTTATATTGAGACCTTTGTTTGGTTTTCTCGAAAAGAACAAAAAGCTCGAAAAGAACAAAAAGATTACAAAGCACGGTATTTTCGTAAATAAATTCATGTCTGAGATTATATAGGGTGACAAGGCAAAATATGGGGAGTTAACGAGTTGCCTATTACTGTATTTGACCAAAATTTTGAATCATTTTACAAGTTGTCCTAGAAAAAAAAAATTATGAATCTGTTAGATGAAAACGACACGTGAAGAATTGTTGAGTTATTTTTGTTAGAATGTTTGCCATGATATATTAGAAAAGTGAATTATTTCTACATAATATACAACTCTCTTTTGGCCTTGTTCATTGTCTCGTAATCATACTAGTATTAAATTATCTCCAGAGTAAACTTCTAAGAGGACCACCCTGCTATTCTCTCTTAAACATTTCTCTCGTTTAACCCCAAACGAAAATATTTTATAGTATAAGCTTGTCTGTTCCATAACAAGCCTCAATGCTTTCCCATATATATAGCTCATGAGAATTAAACTGGACTTCATAATATTCAACATACTTAAACCGTACTGAAGCTTTCATTAGCTCTCCAACGAAGATCGTGTTATTTCTTCCTCTATTGGATCAAAAGATGGTCTGTGTTGTTGTTCTTTTACCATGTTTTTGTTTTATTCCACAAAGTCGCTAAATATCTATTTAACTGGGCCCAGCCTTCTTTTTTTATTTGAATAGAATATTCAGGTTGATGAGAACAACAGCAACAAGAACAAAGGAGCTAGCTTTCATCTTCAAGTTGTACAAAGAGAAGTAGCTTTGGTTAAACCAGAATCAGAGACACCAAAGGGTCTTTATTTCTTGTCAAATCTGGATCAGCTCATTGCAGGCGTCTTAGTCTGTACAATATATTGTTTCAAATCTAAGGAGAGAGGGAACAAGGAAGCTGTCCAAGTGATCAAGAAAGCTCTGAGTCATCTTCTTGTTCATTATCACCCTCTTGCTGGACGCTTGACCACTAATCATGAAGGTAACTTATTGAAGGATACTAATAATAATGATTGCTTCTCCATCTGTTGAAACTGAGACAATAACATCAATTACTGTCTTCATCGTTCGGATTCAGGCAAATTCGCAGTGGATTGTACTGGAGAAGGAGTTGTGTTTGTGGAAGCAGAAGCAAACTGTAAAATGGATGAGTTTGGTGACTTTACCCAATCTGGTCACGAGTCTTTAGAGAAACTTGTCTACGTTGTTGTCGACGCCAAGAACATTTTTGACATCCCTCCCGTCACAGCTCAGGTTTAATAAGGGATGAAACTAAATCCCACCAAATCAATTGGTTATGATTAATTTACTTATTATCAATCTATATTATTAAAACTTAAGTATTTTTTGGAAATAACGTTTCATTCATATAGTAAATCTAATTTGTGTCACTTATAATTATTTTCTAACCAAACTTACCATGATTTTATAATTGGAATGTTTTCTAATCATGTTTACAATAAATTAAAAAGATTTATTTAAAATGTTACATACAAACTTTAAATATTATATATTTATGTATATTAATATTTCATTTCACATCCAAAATATAAACTATAAATGTTTTATGAAAACATATAAAGTTATTTTTCAAATATATGTTAAATAAGTTGATGATTAATTTACACACACACACACACACATATATATATATATATATATTTGAATTATAAGAATACAATAATTAAATTTTAGTTTAATATTTTCTCAAAAATAAACATAGAAAAAAACTTATTTGGATTATAAATTTTTTAGAGATATATCCATTTATTTTATTTAAACATAAATGAAATTTATTTGACATAAAACATTTTGTTTTGGAAAGATAGATTTATTAATATACATAAACATTACAATTGGTGTTTTAACTTATAAATAAATACATCAAAATGGTTAATGTAATTAAAACTAATTGACGAATATGTTATATAACATATCATTTTGATTGGTTTAATTCAACCACAATATAAGCAATTAACAAATTACAGAAAGTTAAAAACCATCAATTTATCATAAATAGTATATATTACAAATAAAAAACAAATACCTAGATGGAAATCATGTCTGTGCAACTACTATCTTTTGTTCTGTGACGAACTCCATTTATTTATTCTATTAAAATAAACACCGTGCAGATACACGAATCTAGCTTTAATTAATTTTTAGTTTGAATCCGATGATAAATCTAACAGTCATTTACATTGGCTTGAGTTAGGGCAATCCGTATAATAGTATATGCGAAGATATCGACCGATAAAGAAATAAAATATAGAATAGAAGAATTAGAGTGATTTTTTTTCCAGAAAAAGATCTTTGCAGACAAACTGTAAAAAGAAAAAAAAAGTTAAGAACTTCTTCACCAGATGTGATTTATTAGTGATTGATTCTGCTCTTTTTATTGCTTTAAATTTAATTAGATAATAAAATTATTTTACACATATCTATCTTATTAAAGTAGAAGTACTTTAGGATTTTGTTTGGAAACATGGATAATAAGGACTGTTTGGATACATGGATAGAAATATTAAAAATACTTTTTTTTATTTACAAATTTAGCCTTTGCATTTACAATAAATTAAGTACTTCATTTTTATATTTTTTTTATTTACAGATTCTGGTACTGCATTTAAAATCAATTTAAATTAAATAATTACAATTCCAAAGTTTATCTAACCAAATCGATATTTATATATTGACAATTAAATATTTTAGTATGTTGTTTCATTTCAAAATAAAATTTAAAAAAACAACAAGTTAATATATGAATAATACAATTACATCAAATTGCATCAAGTTATACGTTTTGAATATAATATTATGTATAAGTAAAAAAAATATAATCAACATCTATCTTATTAAAGTAGAAGTACTTTAGGATTTTGTTTGGATATAAGAATAACAAAGTTAAAAAAGATAATTGTTTGGATACAAACATAACATATGAAATAATTTGTCGTAATTTGTCGACATAATTACTTATCAAAGAGAAATATTCTACTATATTGGACTAAGTTACCTTTTTTTTAAGGATCGTATATATTTGTTTCGCTGGGAGTTTTCTCCTCATTAAATCCACGATCCCAAGAATATCTGTTCATTTAAAACAAGATCACAATCTTTTTCCCCATGCAAATATATATATGCAAAGATATGAAAAACAAAAAAAATATAACCCACTTATGTAAATAGTTAACATTTACATTTTTTGTATAAATCTAATGTCCAAATAAATAATTTATGATGCATTTTATGGTTGATTTATTATAAATAAAAAATCATATAAAACATAGTATGGTTTTAAAAAATTTCAATAGGCCTTCTAATTTAGAAATACATAAATGAAAAGCAAATGCTAAATATATTTTAACAAGTTATTTCAGATATACAATGAAAAAACATATATACTAAAATATTCGTTTTTTTCATGGTGTTCCAAGTGCATTAAATACAATAACAATCATATGATAGCAAAGAACTTTGATCATACTTTATAAAACTCAATATTTTATAATTAAGTACAAGTTGATAATTATTATTGTCAAAGAAAACACCCGCCCAGTCGGGCGGGTCAAGATCTAGTCTATCTTATTAAAGTAGAAGTACTTTAGGATTTTTTTTGGATACATGGATAGTGAGGATTGTTTGGATACATGGATAGTAGTATTAAAAATAATTTCTTTTATTTACAAACTTAGCCTTTACATTTACAATAAATTAAGTACTTTATTTTTATATTTTTTATTTACAGATTCTGCTACTGCATTTAAAATAAATTTAAATTAAATAATTACAATTCCAAAGTTTATATAACCAAATCGATATTTATATATTGATAATTAAAAAATTTAGTATGTTGTTTCATTTCAAAATAAATTAACAAAAAAATGTTAATATATGAATAATACAATTACATCAAATTGCATCAAATTATACATTTTTAATATAATATTATGTACAAATAATTTTTTTATCAACATCTATATTATAATATAATATTATACTCTATATGTAAATTACAAAACATAAAAAATATACAAAGGATTTTTTTTATAAAAGCAGCGATTTATCAGTTTACGTTGAACACAAGTTAAATCAAACACCCGCGCAGGAGCGTATGTATGTTGTTTCATTTCAAAATAAAATTAAAAAAAATAACAAGTTAATATATGAATAATACAATTACATCAAATTGCATCAAGTTATACGTTTTCAATATAATATTATGTATAAGTAAAATAATAATAATCAACATCTATCTTATTAAAGTAGAAGTACTTTATGATTTTGTTTGGATATAAGAATAACAAAGTTAAAAAAGATAGTTGTTTGGATACAAACATAACATATGAAATAATTTGTCGTAATTTGTCGACATAATTACTTATCAAAGAGGAATATTCTACTATATTGGACTAAGTTACCTTTTTTTAAGGATCGTATATATTTGTTTCGCTGGGAGTTTTCTCCTCATTAAATCCACGATCCCAAGAATATCTGTTCATTTAAAACAAGATCACAATCTTTTTCCCCACGCAAATATATATATGCAAAGATATGAAAAACAAAAAAATATAACCTACTTATGTAAATAGTTAACTTTTACATTTTTTGTATAAATGTAATGTCCAAATAAATAATTTATGATGCATTTTATGGTTGATTTATTATAAATAACAAATCATATAAAACATAATATGATTTTAAGAAATTTCAATAGGCCTTCTAATTTAGAAATACATAAATGAAAAGCAAATGCTAAATATATTTTAACAAGTTATTTCAGATATACAATGAAAAAACATATATACTAAAATATTCGTTTTTTTCATGGTGTTCCAAGTGCATTAAATACAATAACAATCATATGATAGCAAAGAACTTTGATCATACTTTATAAAACCCAATATTTTATAATTAAGTACAAGTTGATAATTATTATTGTCAAAGAAAACACCCGCCCAGTCGGGCGGGTCAAGATCATACTTCATTTTTATATTTTTTTATTTACAGATTCTGGTACTGCATTTAAAATCAATTTAAATTAAATAATTACAATTCCAAAGTTTATCTAACCAAATCGATATTTATATATTGACAATTAAAAATTTTAGTATGTTGTTTCATTTCAAAATAAAATTAAAAAAAAACAACAAGTTAATATATGAATAATACAATTACATCAAATTGCATCAAATTATACATTTTTAATATAATATTATGTACAAATATTTTTTTTATCAACATCTATATTATAATATAATATTATACTCTATATGTAAATTACAAAACATAAAAAATATACAAAGGATTTTTTTATAAAAGCAGCGATTTATCAATTTACGTTGAATACAAGTTAAATCAAACACCCGCGCAGTTGCTATTATATTTGCTGAGAGTATCTAACGATTGGGAATGCTCTTACCAGGTGACTAAATTCAAATGCGGAGGGTTTGTTTTCGGACTCTGTGTGAATCACGGTATGTTTGATGGTACTGGAGCAACAGAATTCGTTAACACATGGGGTGAAGTCGCTAGAGGTTTACCAGTAACAACTCCATTTTCGGACAGGACCATTCTCAGTGCTAGAGACCCTCCAAAGATTAAGTATCTTCACCAACATCTCCAAGAGATTGAAGATAAATCCGACATCAGCTCTCCTTACATAGAGGAGCCAATTCTCTTTAAATCCTTTATCTTTGACCAAGAAATAATTAAGAAGCTTAAGCTCCAAGCAACAGAAAACACTGAATCTCTCCTCGGAAACTACTGCACAACTTTTGAGGTCATATCTGCTTTTGTGTGGAAGGCAAGAACCAAGTCACTTAAGATGTTACGTGACCAGAAAACGAAGCTTCTCATCACCGTTGATGGCAGAGCCAAATTTGAGCCTCAATTGCCAGAAAGGTACTATGGGAATGCAATTGTTACCTCGGGAGCAATTTGTGAAGCTGGAGAACTTATCGAGAAACCACTGGGTTTTGTTGTGGGTTTAATCAGGAAAGCGATTAAGATGGTGACCGACGGATACATGAGGTCTGTGATAGATTATGTTGAACTCAAGGGAGCTACAATGTCACTTTTCTCCACGCTCATAATCACTTCATGGTCAAAATTGGACTTCCACACCACAGATTTTGGTTGGGGAGAACCGAGTTTCTCCGGCCCAGTAGCTTTGCGAACCAAGGAAGTGGCTTTGTTCTTGTCTCATGGGGAACACAGGAGAAGCATCAATGTGCTACTTGGGCTCCCTGCTTCAGCCATGGACGTGTTTCAAGAACAGTTTTTACTCATATAAAAAAAACAAAATGATGTTGTATCAAGGAAAGAGTGAAATCTATTAAGTTATAGTCATGTATGATGATTTACGAATTTTATATTGAAATAAGTGTTTTATTGTACCATGTACAATAATAAAAAATTTAAATTATATTTGGAAATATTTAGATTATTTTTTTGCTAATATTTTAATATAAAATTTTGTTTAATTAAACATAAATTAAAATAAAATAAAATAATTATTTATAATATATTTAAGAAGGGATATGTATATATTTAAAATTATAATTTTAGATAGATTATTATAGAAAAATAATTTATTGAGCATTAATTTTTTTTGTCACAAAAATATCACAGAAAGAAAAAAAGATTTAAATAGATTTATTAAAAGATATAAAGATACACTTATACGTTTTTGGTTAATTAATCTAAACTTACGATTTAGAGTTATGAAGTGAGGTTTTGAAGATAATTTTTATTTATTTTTTAAAAATAAAAATAAATATTCAAATTTTTAAAATAAAAAAAAAATTATTTTGGTTTTTTTTTTTGAGGACTATTTTGTAACAAAAACTTAAAAATGCTATTTGAGAGAATTTCCTTAGATTATATCTTTTTAGGTTAAAATATACTAAATTTACTTGTATACATTTTGTTAAAAAATGAGATAAAAATTAATAATTATAAAAAAAATAAAACTAAACAGTATTTTGAAAATTTGTAGATATTAAAAGAAAACAAATGGTGTTACTAAAATATCATAGCTTTTTCAAAAAATTGTTAAGTTCTAGTCACGTAAGATGATTTACGAAAGTATTGAATATTGGTTGCAGCAATTCATTTATTTTTTTAACTTTTCCGATTTTAAAACCAAGGTAAAATATCTTCGTTGATTTTAAAACTATGGAGTAATTCATCAGTAAATGATATCTTTATTTCTTTTCCGTGATAAATGCCGCTTGGTACTCTGGAATGATTGAACCTAATCATTCTCTTAGTATAAGAACTAAATTTTATAAATGTTGTTGTAAACTTATTCTACATAAGATGATACGCATGATTCATTCATCTAGTTTTAGAGGACATTGGTTTCAAATCATTAGAAAAGATGAAACGCTTTACCATATACACACATCATTACCACTTGCATTCCAAAACAGCTGACAGAAGGCAACCATATATCCATAACAACCTAGTTCTTTATCCAGACCAATTTTGAGTAATGATCCTTTTAATTTTTTTTGTTAAGTTAGCTATTCCGTCAGTGTTGTATCCATATTCTCTATTATCTTCTTTATATGTTTTTTTTATCTTATTTATATGTTTGTAAGTAGCTCTTTTGCATTTCCAGTACTAGATGATGTAAACATATATGTGCAATAACGTCATATATGTCAATATGTGAAATAGTTTTCGTAATTGAACATCTGTTCAGTTATAAATGGATTTCATCTCTCTATAGCCATCATTCTGTCACTAAAAGCTGTTTGCAAGAGTTCTTTAGTGAATGGAACCATCTATGCTCCATAATACAACAGTAAATCAGCCTGTCAAACAGAGAGAGGCTTTAATTGTGTGAATATTTTGAAGACGCTGGATTACATTTCTCCATCTACGAAAATGGTTATCCCTCACTAATCACTGGATATTTCAACTAGTAAGGAAATTGATCCATTCTCCACTCATTATTGAGGTTTTGGATCACCCACTTTGAAAATTTGAGTAAATAAGAAGACATAAAAGTTTGATGAAACTACTGCAAAATTGTCAGAAATTCACTTTCTTATACTCAACCCAACTTTGACATTTGATCTTCAAGGTGTTTCATATTTCTTAGAACATACAAGAAAACTCATAAAGTGTAACTTCCAGTAAATTGATCTGTTCTGACATTGAAATACATAGGTCGACGATCTATTTCTCTATGATAACTACAATATAGCATCAGATCTCCACATAATAATGAACTAATGCTAGATCCCCACGAATTGAAAGTTCCAAACTTACTTTTTTCCCGAATCGATAATTAGTTAATTACCCATAAACGATTAATCGGTTTACTAGTTTCAATCAATTTAATTTAGGTTAACGTACTATTTTCCCACGAGAACTACCATATAATACCAAAATGTCCACCAAACTATGACCTCTTTCAAAATCATTTAGTTATCCATAGACCATGATGATTTATTATTAATCAAATAATTCTAACTTCCAAATAGTTCGAAACTTAATTATCCATAGACTTTTATTATTAATCAAATAATTCTAACTAGGTACACCAAAAAAAAAAAATCAAACCCAACATTAAACCGTCCCGTTTTTTTTCATTAACACAAAAACCAACCCCGTTTATGTCATCTTCTTCACCCGTATTTGCAACCAGCCAGCAATTACGTCTCTGGCTTTTTTTGAGAGAGACCATAGTCTCTGTTAATGAATGTAATACCATGTCTCTGTTAATAAACATTTTACAATGTCTTTTCGTGATCCATTTTCCCTCCACTTTTGTTCTTTATCCGCCACATCCTTGTCATTCGCAGAGAGAGAGAGAGAGAGAGAGAGAGAGAGAGAGAGAGAGAGAGAGAGAGAGAGAGAGAGAGAGAGAGAGAGAGAGAGAGAGAGAGAGAGAGAGAGAGAGAGAGAGAGAGAGAGAGAGAGAGAGAGAGAGAGAGAGAGAGAGAGAGAGAGAGAGAGAGAGAGAGAGAGAGAGAGAGAGAGAGAGAGAGAGAGAGAGCTATCTCCTACAACAATTCAAACAATGACGTGTCGATCTCAGTGAATCTGCCACTTGCCTTGTCGATGGTCTTGTGATCAGGTCTAAGTCCAAGGGTTCGTAGAACGGAGCAGCTTTGTGCGACGTAGGCGATTTCGTTTGTCATGGACAGGGACAGAGCTAGGATCAAATATAATTGTGGGCACACACACATTTTTCACTCACATTTCTTGAATTGGAGAAAAATTTGTAAAAATATTAAGCTAATTATTAAGGAAATATAAAAAGTAGATAGGGGCACATTCCCCCGTAGGTCCTCCTCTCCGTCCGCCCCTGTCATGGAATCGAGGACAACTGGATGAGCTTTTCATGGAAACGAGTTGCTCGAAGAATAATAGGAATCAAAATTTGGCGGTGGTGGATGGACATCGTGTTAGATACGGTTTAGGATGGTTAAGCCGGTATGTCAGTTATGTTGATATCTAGATTGTAGATAATTCCATATCGTTATGTGATTAGGACTAGAAAATATGATCTGATCTTGGCAAGATCTTTGCAGAGTTTTATATAACTCACTGTACGTATGTTGATAATTCATAACATTCCAATAACATTCTCTCTAAGTTCTCATGGTATCATAGCTTGTGTAAGATCAAAAGAAGTTTAAGAGAGAAAGTATTACCAAAGGAGAAGTAGCCATCGCCGGTGGTAGTGGCAACGAGAATAGTATGGTCTCGCTGTATTTTATGTCTCCATCCGATAACCCTTGTGTGTTGATTTCTCCAGTTCAGTTGACAGGAGAAAACTATGTTGAGTGGTCTTCAGAACTGGAGAACGCGCTTCGTGCTAAGCGCAAGACGAGATTCAATGACGGGTCATTGATGATGCCTGATGAGAAGAGTAACCTTCAATAAGCAGAGATGTGGAAGACTGAATTCAATGATTGTCAGGTGGAGACGGTGACTTTCACGACAGATGCGTACAAAATGTGGACTGATATGAAGAAAAGGTTCTCTGTGGGTAATGCAGTTCGTGTGCACCAGCTAACGTCGGAGTTGGAGGACTGCAAGCAAAATGGAGCGAGCATAATGGATTACTACGGGCGTTTGTTACTGAAGTGGGAGGAGCTGCTGAACTACAAGCCACTTCCTATATGTACGTGTGGTGCTACAAATAAGATTTTTCAAGAGTATGAAGAAAAAAATGTTCATACTTTCGTGATGGGACTTGATGATGCTCGACTTGGCAATGTGTGTACGAACATCATTGTGCTTGAGCCGCTTCCTGATGTCAACTTTGTGTATCAGCGAGTTATGAGAGAGGAAAGACGTTTGCTGTCATCTCGCGCAAAGACTCGATAAGAAGCAGTAGGGTTTGTTGCGAAGGCTGAATCAACTCTGGAAACGCCATCCATTAATGGTCTCATTGCAGAAGTAGCAAGAAATCGTGGAGCAACAATTGTGTGTTCACACGGTGGGCGTAAATACCATGAAGAGAAGGACTTGTGGAAAATTATCGGCTTTCTTGAGTGGTGGACAGAGCGCAGCCTTTAAGGAGATTGTGGTGGTCTCGGAAAATGCAGAGGCCGTGGAAGAAGTCAACCTCGTGATAATGTTGTGTAGAGTTCGCTAGGAGGAGGAGTTCCATCTCTTTTAGCTGAGCAGTGGGCATCATTGACTGCTCTCTTAGAACAGTAGAAGCCGCACCTGATCCCGGACAAACTCAATGGTGAGAAGCAGACTAGTGAGGTGATTCTTGACATTGGTGCCTCTCATCACATGACTGGTGATGAGAACTGTTGATGGGTTTGAAACCGATAGTCAGTTGTCCAGTTAGCTTTGCAGATGGTAGTTAGGTGTTTGGGTCTATGAGTGGTTCATTGAGACTCTCTGAGACTATTACTCTATCTCATGTCTTATTTGTTCCGAATTTAAACTACACACTGCTCTCGGTTTTGAAGTTACTTAAGCAAGTTGGCTGCTTTGAAATATTTACTGACACTCTCTTCGTTTTACAGGACTATTTTACGAGGACCCTGATTGGAGCCGATGAAGAACATGAAAAAATTTATGTTTATTGGGACATCACGATCACAATGGGACACAAAGTTAAGGCTGCTGAAGACAAGACTTTGTGGAATCATAGGTTGGGACATCCCTCATTTGATGTTTTAGGAAATTTACCTTTTGTATCTGGTGTGCAAACAGCTTTGGTAAGTTCGGAGACTGTGAAATTTGTTTTAAGTCAAAACAGACTCAAGGGGTGTTTACCAAGAATATTAATAAAGCTTCAGTTCCTTTTCAGTTTATACATGTCGATTTTCCATATCATGAAACTTCTTTGTGTGATGCAATTTAATTCTTCACAATAGTAGATGATTTTTCGCGAGCAGTCTAGATTCATTTACTGCTCGAGAAATCTGAAGTAATAACCATCCTACCAGATTTATGTCGGCTTGCTCATAGGCAGTTTGGCGTTTGGTGCAAAAGGTCAGAAGTGATAACAGCACTGAGTTCATGTGTTTGTCCAAGTACGTTGTGGAGAATGGTGTAATACATCATATTTCGTGTATTGCAACTCCTCAACAAAACAGTAGGGTTCGGCACAAACACTGCCATATTCTCAATGTCTCACGATCTCCTCTGTTCCAAGCTGATCTTCCTGTCAAATCTTTTGGGCGAGAGTGTGATAGCTGCAGCACATGTCATCGACAGAACGCCATCAATTTTGCTTAATGGCAAAACTCCATATGAATGTCTATATGGGAAGCCGCCATCTTATGCAGATATTAAAGTCTTTGGCGCGCTTGTGCTTTGGTCATAAGATGTTCTGAGAAAAAGACAAGTTTAAGGAGCATAGCAGGCGTTGCATCTTTGTAGGATACCCGTTTGGTAAACATGGGTGGAAGTGTTATGATCTTGAAACACATGACTTTTTTTTTTGTTTCCAGAGATGTAGTGTTCATCGAAACAACATTTCTGTACAGTGTGGAGCCCTCAACCACGCCACCAGATATCACACTTCCTCCAGCCCTTGCTGATGTCGATCTTGGTGATTATGAGTCTACACAAGTGGTGATGCACTACATGGGGAGACAACCGCAAGAACTCGAGCCAGAAGCAACAACCTCCAAGGAAGTAAAAATTGAGGTTACTGGTCCAGCACCTGCGGTTGCTGGTTCCGATGTTGGGTTCGCTGCTCCAGCGTCTGTACCTACAGAGGAACCTGTGCACAAGATGAGTCTGCTGCTGAGAAGAACCAGAAATGGGTAGAGGGCATCGTGTACCACAATCATCGGTCAGACTAAAAGACTACATCTGCTACAACTCGAAGAGTCTTCTAGATAAACATAAACAAGGTCCTCGTTCGCCTCCATCATCATCCTCCACAAATGGTCCAAGTAACACTTCTCATCCAATATCAGCGTATGTATCTGATGCTGTCTTCTCAAAGAAACATCAAGTATTCCTTGAAGCTACAACAACAAGAATCAAACTGAGAAGCTACAAAGAGGCAATGCGTGATCAACAGTGGGGAATGCTTCGATGTCTGATACGGTGGTCGCATTTGAAAGAGAAAGACGTTGGACATAACTGATTTACGAAAAGGGAAGAAGGCGTTGAGTAGCAAATGGATGCATAAGATCGAATACAACGTAGATGGGACAGTTGAGAGGTACTAATCGGGTCTACTTTACTACAAAAATGGGCATTGATAGCACATGAAGATAACACGATTTCTCTAAGAGCTATTTTAGAGGGTATGCTAGGGTGGGGTAATCGATTACAACATTAGATTAACGCTAAGTCTTATTTTCACAATACGGGAAATGAAAAAGGGGATCTAGAGCCTATTTTTTGTCATGCAATTGAGCGGTAACATTTAGAGGGAAAAAAAATGGTTTTGGTTTTGTTCCTAAGTGTCCTCACATGTTAAGAAAAAAAACTTCATTTCATGATGGTAAGAAAGAAAAAATCTTTCTTATTTTTGTAGTCTTTTTTCTTGATCTGAAAAATTACCTCTCGTCTCTAAACCTTCTCCGTCGCCATCTTTGGCTTACTCATCTGTTTCTACCACTGGCTCCTCCGTCAATCCGAGCTTTCAATCATAGCCTCCACCTTCCTCTAGCTGCTGAAGATGACCTAATGACAAATGAAGTTTCTTTAATCGGAGGGGGTAGTTCGGTAGATAACAGTGTCATCGAGTCAACGAGGAGATGCCCAGCGTAATCGATGGCGGAATCGAGCTGAAGGAGCTCAGATTGGTACTTTAGGTTCAAGGGATTAGAAGATGGGTATGGATTTTTCTGGGTGGCATAGGTAAAATTGTTTGCTCTTCCTCCTTTCCTATATGGGTTTCGAAATCTCTCTTCTATCTATTACTTTTTCTTGAGAGAATGTTTCCAAGTTATGATCTGATCTTAGCAAGATCTTTGTATAGTTGTATATAACTCATTTTCCGTATGTTGATAATACATAACGATTCCAGTAACATTCTCTCTAAGTTTACACATCGGAAGGGACAATCCAAGATGTAAAAAAGAATATGGAAATTATAAGTGTTGAGTTCCGCCATCATAGTTGATAGCTTGAGAGAGAATTTACAATTGGAGAAGAAGAGAAGGAAGTGATTATTAAACGAGGAAGTTTATAAATCATTTTCTTCTGTGATATTTGCATTTCTCTATTGCCATGTCAATGACCCATTATTTACACATATTAAAAGACTGACAAATTCGGGTGAAGAAGAAACATAGACAAGTAAGACTATTTTACGGTTGGGTTTCAAATTAGTTGTTTTGTTTGGTTTATTTGGTTAGATTATTTGGTAATATTAAACCAGTTGATATCATAGTTTATGGGTAATTAAGTTTCGAACTATCGATTCACGGAGAAATAATTCTGTACTTTTTAGTTTGGGGAGATTTTGAACAAAATCATAGTTTGGTGGACATCTGACGCTATATGATAGTTCTCATGGGAAAACAGACCGTTAATCCATTTAATTTTAACCAAACAATTTAAAATATAAAAAAACTAACCAAAAATCTATTTATATATATATAATATTTTTTGAACTTATTCAACAACGAGAAATTCAAATATTAATGAGTAAACGACGATGTGAGATGGATTGTGTTGGGAACGATTATTGGAGCTGGGTTTCACTCCGACCCAGTCCAAGGATTTTGTCCAAGCGTTTAGAAGTCCAAGTCAAGTACCACCAAGGCCCATGAGGAAACAATAAGCTCACGAAGGTACAAGTCTACCTCGATCTAAGGAAGTCTCATAGACAAAGCTCGGTCAGTCAACACGATACGTTAAAGAATCAAAGGAACTCAAGACTGTCATAAGAGCACCTGATCCGTGGCGGAGATCACGTCACCGTTACGATCCTCCGGGAAGACCTATAAAAAAAGGAGGACCACCAGCGGCTCAGCCCGTCGATATGGATGCACTATTAGAGGGCATACCCAAAAATACGTGTAACGCTTTCTCTGTTTTGCTTTGAAGTGAAGGTCAGCAGGATACTACAGGACATCAATCCCTACGGCGCTTGGAGCGAGTGGTTCAAGAAGACCAAAAATCTTAGATAAACGAGCTAATGACCCAGTCGTCAAAGACTCCAAAAAACGCAGCCCTTGGAAGAAACACGACTTCCACAAGACTCTACGGATTGGGCAGTAACAATGGACCGATCCCGGACGAGGAAACAAAACTCTCAAAAGGAGAGATCAGAGATATCCAGCGACAATTAGTATGGTACCAATCTGAGCTTCAGGTTGTGCTCTCAAATTGAGCTACGAGCTCATCCCCTGAAGTGGATCGAGTCATTGAAGAAACCCAAAGAACGCCATTCACGGATCAGATCACCAGCATTCCTATCCTGACATCAAACTTAAGATCCCGCTGTATGAAGGAAAAAAAATCTCCAAGCTCACATGATGGCCTTTTTCATCGTAATGGAATGAACTCGTTTCAATGATGGAGAACGCGATGCAGGATACTGCTAGATTTTTGTAGAAAACTTGCCAGGAGCCGCTCTTAATTGGTTTTCTCGATTGAAAGCCATCAGCATCAACCAATTTAACCAGATATCAATAATTTTCATGAAGCGTTATTCCATGTTTATCGAGAAAGGATCCTCAGACACCAATATATAGACCATGTCTCAGAAGGATCAAGAGTCACTCCAGACTTTCATCGGCCACTTCAAAACCGTACTCTCAAACATTGTCGTAAGCAACAGTGATGGGAATCAGCGTTATGTTATTCCCTATGGCATGAGTTTCGTTTTCGCGAGGAATTCCTGCTAAACAATCCCGATACCTTGGAAGACGCTCTGTATCAGGCATCGAGATACATAGAAATGGAAGAAGAGAAGTAAGCTCTTCCTGAAAAACACACGTCGATGTAAAGACCAAAGGAAATATGAGGATAACGGTGATCGACCAAGGGGACGAGGACCATAAATAACCGATATCCGTCCTTCCAGGTGAGTGAGGACGATAAATCTGATGATAAAGAAGGGAAAATTCAAACCCACAATAAAAAAATCCTAGATGGAACACGTTGAACAAAAAAGACAACGAAAAAGACAAGTCAGACAAATGGTGTGACTGTCACAAACGAGGAGAAAAGACCACCCAAGAATGCTATAGATTTTGAAGATATTTTTTTAATCACTTCCAAGAAGAAGGGTTGACTTAATTTCATAGAGAGATGAAAACGCTAAAGAAGCCAAGGAAGTCAAAGAAGAATCTACTAAAAGAGATCGAGACAATAAAAGCTCGAACGCGCCATGACCACATACCTCAAGGAATAAAATTAACGTGATACTAGGAGGAAACCCATACTGCGATGACTCAGTAAGAGCACTCAAAGGATAAGGAAGATGGGTGATGTAATCATAGAGTTAGAAGAAAAAGAAACGGTGAACTTCGCATAATGATGCGTTGGTGATAGAAATAATATTGGTGGACTTTGGAATAAGCACGTCACTGGTAGACACTTGAAGCTCGGTAAATGTAATATATAAAGAAACTTTGGACCAATTGGAGCTAACCGACCCCGAGATAAGGCCGTCGAGACAAGCCCTAAAAGGTTCCAACAAAGCATCACAAAATTTCTTAGGAACCATACGATTACCAACCTACGTCGGAGGGAAAATGATGGATACCAAGTTCAAAATTATTGACTCCCCAGACATGTACAACATTATCCTTGGAACGCCTTGCATACATACAATGAGAGCCGTCCCATCAACCTACCATCAATGTATCAAGTTCCCAACAGTTGAAGGAATAACCACAATACATGGAAGTCAGAAAGCATCACGGATGTGTCATATTCACGAAAACCTATTTAGATGACCTAAATGACGTCAAATAAAAAAGGAAGAGAAGAAAGGAATGGAAGAACTAAAGAGAAGGCAAAAGAGGAGAAAGATGAACAAACCTAGAAGGAGCCCGCCAAAGAAACAAAAAAAAAAACAGGTTCCATGAACCTTATACTTTGTAATAAAGTTATCTACAACAAGGCTTGATCCCACACTGGGTACGTAGGCAACCTTTAGGTATACCTATTAACAAGATAAAATATATTCCTTTTCAAATTACGAGCCTCTGAGCTCTGAACAATCACGAGCTACTGAGCTCTCAAAGTTTATTTCACCTGGTGAAACTGATTAAACGAATTCCCAGAAAACGTAGAAATATTCTATCTAATAAAAAGGCCCTTGGCTTAGAGCTTATCACTCTTCACATCGGCGCCCTTGCCAGGCAATCCAATCTATTTGTGCCTCTCTTATAGGTGCCTTGGTGAAACGACACCATGCATGTGAAAAGCATATATTAAAATCATTCATTGTGCCCCACGTAAGCTTAATCATGCTTATTTTTAACAGAAAGACGGACAAACATCCTAAAAATGCTCAAGTGGGTATAGGATAAGCTGAAATCGCTCTCGCACCTAAGACCAGTTCTGATACATGATAAGCCGAATCTAAATTACACATATTTCTGTCCAGAAGTAAGCTAGACCTTTCCTGCATCTGGGGCCCTCAATAACAACAACAGCCTTCGCAAAACACAATATCAAAAACCACAAACAAAGCAAAGATATGAAGAAATAAATTATTAAAGGGTAAAAGCCTCCCCAGAGACATGTTCGGATAAAAGCCCTCGTGGGCACTTTAAAACTCCATAAACAAAAAAAACATAAGGTAAACAAAAAACCCTTTCAAAGACTTGTTTGAATATGAAGAAATGAAGCAAAGATATGAAGAAATAAGTTATTAAAGGGTAAAAACCTCCTTAGAGACTTGTTTGGATAAAAGCCCTCGCAGGCACTTCAAAAATCCATTAACAAAAAGACAAGTTAAATAAAAAGGCCTTTCACAGACCTACTTCCTAACTTTCTGAGCATCTGCGTCGGAGATAGAGGCAAGATTTGAACCTAACTGGTCAACGGCCAGAGCAGAGGTAGTTGCGTCAGGCATATCCTTGTCTGCATCACGGAAACCCTCCACTTCTACAGCAGCATGAGGCTCCACCTCAGGGATCAGAGCTAAAGAGAAACTGCTGCAGCTAGAACCATTAGAAATCGGCAAAATCCTCAGGTCCCTCTAAGGGTCGATTTGGACTATATCCATCTCATCAAAGTCCTCCTTTAAGTTTCTTAAGATTCTGCTCCAGATCTTCTATGAACACTCCATTCCTTTGTAACTTTTCTTCTCGAGGTCTAAGAGACCAGTCCTACTAGCTGCGTGAGACATCAACAAAGCATGCTCTTGCACCACCTCTTCGTTCGCCAAAGCTCGTTTAACCTTGTCAAAACAAGGTTTGTACTACGCCAGCATTTCTCGACGAGCACCCTTCACTGCTTTGTGAACCTTATTGGCCTTTGAGGCATTCAACATCTGAAGCTCCTCCTCGTGAACCTTCTGAGACATCTCAAGCATGTTGCCAAAACCTTCTTTCTCTCCTCGAATGTACGCTAGGTCCTTGATTATCTCAGCCTTACATCACTCGGTAGCGGCCTTGACGAGCTAAAATTTCTGTTTTACCATGTCAATACACGAACGAAGACCAACGTCGGAAGCTTCAAACTCCTGGATCTTATCATCTTTGGTCTTCGAACAAGCCTCCAACTGCCCAAGATTACTCTCTAGAGCGACGTTCCGAGCTGACATATCCTGTTTTTTAGCACGCTCATCTTTAAGTGCATCCTTGCACCGAAGAGTCTATTTCTCCGAATCAGAACCCACATTTTGGGCATTCCAAATCTTGCATTCAAACTGCACACGGTTACGGTTCACCCAGCCCATCTGTTGTCAAAAACTGAAGTCAGTCTCGAAAAGATGCAAAAAGCTGCTATTTTGAGTAACATATAATAAGAATAACTCACCAACGCATAAGACCAGCATATTCCTTGTAGGAGTCATTGTTCGCAAACATCTCCTCCAGAAAACTCAGATCCTCATAAAGATGGATCTCTCGACAAAGGCGCACACAAGCTCTCCCATTGTAAGCTAGTAGCTTATCGCCTGGAAACTCAACATTGCATACCAACCCCTTCAGGAGGAAGACGACGTACCACCCCGGATATTCAGCCTGTCATCTGTTTTGGATTGTTTCAACATTATCAGATCTCGATTTCCAAACCGAAGCAAGATGTTTCCTGAGATAAATCTCCAGACCTCGCCACTGGCTCATGTCAGAAGACGAGGTCACACTCGAAGGCCTTGGGGAATCCCTCGATGACTTGTGAGGTAGCTCGTACCTCCGATCCCTATATCGTAAGGACGCCGAGAAGCTTTTAGAGAAGCTTCCCTTGGAATGGACTTCAGAAGAGAGCCCCTAGCAGAAGGAGGATGAGAAAGCACCCTAGAAGACGGAGAAGCCATCGAAGCCAAAACCACAGCATTATGACATCGAACGACGGCGAGGTCGGAGGGCCCTGGTACTGCGGTTGTGGCTTGGATTCCACCAGCGCTAGAAACCCCAGAAGGCAACACCAAATCATTCGGAGCACCAACAGTAGCGGCCCCAAAAAGCAACGCAGAAACCAGGGCAGACCCCGCGGAACCAAGATACCCATGGTTCTCCATGGAGGTATCAGGCGCTGCAAGAGCCGAGTCGGTGTTACCAGAAAAGCCACTGGGTTGGATATCCCTTCAAAATCCACCATTTGAGGTGCCTCGTCCTGAGCAGCCTTCCTCCTCACCTCCTGGCCTCTCTTTTCCAAGCAGATTCTGCCGCCCATTGAGCAAGATTGGGGATAGCAACACTGAGTTTCACCATTTTTGATAGAAACTACAACCAAAAGCATAAAATAATCAAAACAAAAAACAAAGAAAGAGCAAAAAAGCCATTTGAATTGAGGAATAGACGTACATAAAAGATATGCAACGAAAGACAAATTCACAGAGTCCAAACTACAAAGATCAAACACCGAATGTGAGTCAAGACAATCACAAAAGACTAGAATCTGAAAACGATAAAAACCAAACAAGACAACAACTAGTGATTAATCCCAACTTACAAGTATAAAAAGAAAAGAAACTCTAGAAGAACAAAGACGAACAAGGCGAGAGAACAAGACTTTTCTTATTTCTCAAAACAAGCACTTATGAAAAATAGGGAAGGGAGAACAATGATTTATACCCTGAAACTCGGAGGTCGCAAGGAGAGATGATTACGACTCTACGAACGATTCGTTTTCCAAGGAGGGAAAGTTAAGTCCCTTGATTTACTTATAGCAAATCTTGCAATATATCCACTAAAACAAAGTCTTAAACTGGGTCTGGGAATGCATAGGCCACTGGTCTATCCAAGTCAGATTCAATACTCAACCCGTCTAGCAACCTAAGACAGGCTCTGGGGGATATTGTTGGAGCCGGGTTTCACCGCGCTCCTTACCCAGTCCAAGGATTTGGTCCGAGCGTCTTAGAAACCCAAATCAAGTACTACCAAGGCCCATGAGGAAACAATAAGCCCACGAAGGTCTAAGCCTATCCCAAGCTGAGTGAGTCTCACAGACCGAGTTCGGTCAATCAACATGAAATGTTAAAGAATCAAATACATTAAATACCGTCATAAAATCACTTGATCCACACTGGAAATCACGTCACCATTACGATCCGCCGGGAAAACCTATAAAAGGAGGAGGAGACAAATAAAGGGATCTGATTTCTTCCGTAGCAAAACTATACTCTCTTGATATTCATACTCCACTGTTATCAAGAACCCCTTGCACTCGTTACTAAGTCATCAGTAAAACATCCATTTCCATAGTTAATCATAGCACAATCTTTCTATTTCTGAATTACTTGTTATCCAAGAATCTCGAAACGCAAAACCTATTTTTAATGAATTTTAGGATTCATCGACGACGACACAATTTTTGTACGGAGAATATGTTAAGTGTTATGAGAAAATATGATCACAAGCTGTTTTATTACATTGGAAGCCCGTCGGAGAGCCACATTTAGAATCTGAAATTCTCTTACGGGATGGCTTATGGAGGAGGATTTTCCATTAGTTATCTGTTGGCTAAAGCGTTGGAAAAGATGCAAGATCTGTGTATTCATAAATAACCAGATTTGTATGGCTCCGATAATTAGATTCAAGCTTGTATGGCCGAGTTAGGTGTTCTATTTGTCCTCCTTTTGGTTATTCCTCTTTTTTTGGTTAATTATATTATATACAACAGAGAATGATTAAAAAGGAAGACAACGACGTTTTCTGAGAAAGCCCCCACTTGAGGAACTGCCATTTTGACTAGACGGTAGAGGAGGAGAAATTGTGGCACCTGGAATTTTTAGATGCTCGGAGACGATGCATGACGGTCAGAGGCGGAGAAAACAGAGTCGCATTAGGAAAATTGAGATTGTGGCACATGGGTTGTTGAGATGCTCGAGAGCACAAGTTTTTGCCATTACTGCTTTTATTCTCACCAGAAAACTGAAATAGAGATGAGTATACTCATCAGGAGAAGAAGTTTTATCATGAGAGAAGATTTGTTTTCCGCCACGGCTAGGGTTAAATTATTTGGTTAAAATTAAATCGACTGAAACCAGTAAACCAATTAAACCGTAGTTTAAGGGTAATTAACTTTTGAATCATCAATTCAAGGAAAAATAAGTTTACAAAGTGGGAATCTAACACGGGGTAGTAGTGTTCACTAGGGATCTGATGCTATATGGTAATTATCGTGGGGGAAATAACCGTCTAACCAAAATAGAACAAACACTACATAAAATTAAAAACAGTTCTCAGTCAGAAAAGAATCTAATGGAAGAACATCTAAATCATTTTGTTCTTTTTCTTTTACATCAAGTACCTATTCTATTACTCAAAGTAGGAGTGGTTTAGGAAACAAAAATACAAATCCCTATCAAAAGCTCTTGAAGTGTTAACTAATGAACCTTCTAAATTGTTTGTGCTCGAGGGAAGTAATCTCTTGTGAAATCCTAGAAGCTTCTTTCACTACAAGAAATGTGGGTTTTAATATCGTACAGCGGTTTTTTCAGTCATGCTATTGTATATCAAGACTTGCCTTTTGTATAGCGTTTGCCTTTCTGAAACGCTATTTTCGTTATCGTGGGAAAATAAAAATGTTTACCCGCGTTAAATTTCTTAGTGTAGGCGGCTTACCCTTGCAAAAGTAAATATAAACGCTATTTTAAATGTATATATCTAAGATTATAATATATAAGTCCACTAGTCGATAGAAATTCATCTCTTTCTTCACTTCTCTAAAAACAAATTCTTAGCTAAAGAAACCCTTCTCCACTGTTTCTCTGAGTAATCGAAGCTTGAAAAGGTATGTTCTCCTTCAATCTTAGCTTCTTTGTTCTTTTCTCATCTATATCGGTTCTTCAATACCATCATTGGAGTCGAAATTTTATTTGATTTGGGGTTTTGATTCTTGGTTTGTGTGAACATGCATGTGCTAGATTGTGATTTTGGGTTTGGATTTAGTCTATTTTGGGTTTCGATTCTTAGTTTTCGCGAACATTCATGTGCAATTTTGTGATTTTGGGTTTCGATTAAGACTATTCTGGAAGTTTGTGCTTTTGTGTTTCGATTTACACTCTTTTGTGTTTCGATCTAATGTATTTTGTTTGGAACTTCTCAGAAATGCCGCCGAAGACAAGAGGAGGAGGACAAGTGGGTTCTCGTCGTAGTAAATGTAATCAAGGCTTGGAGGTTGAAAAGACATTGGCTTCCCCTAAGAAGACAGTGGCTTCCCCGAAGAAGAGAGTGGCTTCCCCAAAGAAGACAGTGTCTGTGAATAAGAAGACAATAGCAAAGAAAGTGGCTCCCCCAAAAAAAACTGTGGCTGCAACTAAGAGAAGAAGAGGTAGAAAGAAGAAACAGACTGTAACTCCGTATGATGATAAGGTAGAAGATGTAACTCCGGATTATAATGAGGTTGAAGATGTAAATCATGTAGAGACCGATGTGGCAGAGGATAAAGGTGATAAGGAGGATGATCAAGAAGAAGATGCCAATATGGAAGAAAAGGAGGATGAAGAAGAAGATGGTAAGGAGGATGAAGAAGAAGATGCCAATATGGAACAGAAGGAGGATGAAGAAGAAGGTGAACACGTAGAGAATGAGAACGAAGAGAATGAGAAAGAGAAAGAAGAAGCATCTCTCCCTATGGAAGAAGATGGAGTTAGCAATACTCAACAAGCTGAAATTCCTAGTACTAAAGGAATTGTTACCAGAGGATGAGGTGAAAGCCAAAAATAAAAGAGGACCAACAAAGATGCTTAGAGTGGCTGAGAATCCGAATGAAAAGGTTGCAGTTACATTCACTGACTTTGGTGAGCATGTTGGACCTGGTTCAGTAACATTATCATCTTTCCTTGGTCCGCTTGTGAGGGAACACGTTCCGGTAACACTAACAGATTGGAGAAGACTTGATGCAGTGACCAAAGAAACAATGTGGGAAGAAATTCAGGTATGTTTATATACAAAAATAAGTTTTGTAGTACAAGCATGAATTTATAAATTTGTTTGATATTTTGTTATTTCGATGCAGGGGAGGTTTAACTTGCAAGAAGAGTGGCAGAAACATGTTATTTTCAAGCAATTGGGGAGTTTGTGGAGGGCTGGGAAGTCAAGGTTAGTGACACAAGTACGTGCTGCGAAGACTACTGCTGAGAGAATAGATTTAAAACCCAGCAACATCCCATCCATTCAAGTGTGGAACTCTTGGATTAGAAGCAAGACTACCAAATCTTTCACGGTAAATCATCTTAAACTAAGAAACTTTCTTGTTTATATGTCATGTCTTATAGATTTAATCACACTCAAATTTATATTGCAGGAAATAAGTAACAAGTACAGGGAGCTGAGAAGAAATCAGATTCCTCACACAACCAGTCGCAAAGGAATGCTTCGTTTCGCTTATGATATGGTAAAAAAAGGAACTCAAACTTCTATATATTGTACATATTGTTTTGATAAAA
The DNA here is from genome assembly GCA_905132885.1 of Moricandia moricandioides. Lineage (NCBI taxonomy): Eukaryota > Viridiplantae > Streptophyta > Magnoliopsida > Brassicales > Brassicaceae > Moricandia > Moricandia moricandioides. The sequence continues at coordinate 114,451 of CAJHQQ010000241.1, forward strand.
TGGTAGTGAAATATGTGTGTGTTTTCTATAGAAAAAAAAGAGCCAAGACCCAAGTAAGATAAGTAGGAGTAAGGTTTGGATTGCGGGACATACTCATGCTGATGGTAGACCAGTGAAGCCTCAGTTTGCTGAGACTATTGTAAGAGTTATGGAACTGTTTATATTTTGTATGCTTAATGGATTTTGATGATTTAGTTATCTGGTGAATAAAAATTTGTATCAGGAACAAATACAATCACTTGATAGTCAAATGGACTCTACATCAGCTGCTGAGAACATAAGGGAAGATGCTGTGAGCAAGATTTTGGGAAGAGACAAACCTGGACGAGTAAGAGGGTTTGGTAGAGGGGTTACGGCTACTAAGCTAGCATTTCTTAGTGTAGAGACGCAAAGATTGCTGATATGGCGAGTCAGCTTGAGGAGTTAAAGGGAATGGTCAGAGAATTGGTTGGAAAGAAGGTAGCATTTCTTCATTACATTTGGTAAGGTTGAATTAGTCTAAAGACATTTAAGTATTCCATTTCCTTGTTACAGAAAAGTAATGGTGATACTGCAACATCTGAGGCTAGTGCTGGATTCAAAGAAGGAGTGAGAGTACAAATACTGGATTGGTTTGATTCAGAAGATGTTGTTGTTGGCGAAGGAGAATTTTGCTCTGATGAACCGATGTACAAAATTGGTCGTGTACCAATTGGTCCTAATGCAGTGGCAGTTCTTGTTAAGTCTGCATTAAGTTCAGAAGCATCTCTTTGGAGGCCTACAACAGAAGTGTTTTCTCTTGAGGAAGCTGTAGGATCCAAAATAGCTTGGCCAGTAAATAAAGTGATTTTGGACACGAATCCTACCTCTTCTCAAGATGTGTCCTTGGTAAGATTTCAAAGCTTGATTTCTTTTGCAGAAGCTAGTACTATGCAGTATTAATGTCTCTAATCAGTAACTTGTTGCATTTAAGCAGCCCAAGGCAGGTGAAACTCGAAGATGCAAGATATATGATTGGACAAATGAAGAGGAGGAGGTTGTTGCTGAAGGTCTCGTGTGCTCTTCTAATGCCAGAGAGCTGGTTAACAATATACCGCTTGGTCCAAATGCTGTCAGTATTGAAGTTGTCAAGGTGTATAATGATAAAGCTCATTTGTGGAGGCCAACTGCAGATATGTTTGTGATTGGTGATGCTATTAACGAGAAAATCGCATGGCCAGTTCTAAAGTTTGAAGTAATGGCTACAGCAATACCTTCAGATGCAACACCTACTAAAACTGCAGCCAAGAAGAAAGCATCACCTAGAAAACCAGTCAAGGATAAAGCAGAGGTCTGTTTTTTTTCTTGCATTTTTTATCTGATTGATGTTTTTATATTGATTGATGTTTCTAAATTGCTTCGATTATGTGGTGTGAGTTTCAGAGTCCAGGCAGTACTAGTTCCACCAAAAGTGCAAAGCAGAAGTGTATCCTTTTAGATTACAGCAACTCTGGACGTAAGGTAGCTGAGGGAAAAGTAGCTTCAACGGATCCGAAAGAGTTATGTCACTTTGTGCCACTTGGTCCAAATGCAAGCAAGGTTTGGGTCGAAGTTGTGAAGATTGGTACTGCGAAGGTCTGGAGGCCAAATTCAGAGATGGAAAACATTGCAGATGCAATAGGTTCTGTTGTGGCTTGGCCAAAAGATAAGCTGATGTTTGTTTGAAACTTAGATAGGGTTAAGACGTGGGTTTGGCACTTAGACAATGATTGTCTTTTGGTACAAACTTAAGATCCGGTTAAGTAATGTCTTTTGGTAGTAATGATGGTCTGTTATTGTACCATATATATTATGTTGACAATGGATGATATAATGTTGGTTGATATAATGTTGGTTAGTAAAATGTCTTATGGTGTACTATAATGTAATATTTTTATACATTCAATCGTATAGTCGATAACCCCTAAAATTACAACCCCTAAAAGTATAACCCTAAAAGTATAACCCTAAAATTAAAACCCTAAACCATAAAGTTAATACCCTAAACCCTAATGTCGACGATCATAAACCCTATTGTTAATACCCTAATCCCTAAAGTCTTAGATCATACGTTTGTATAAGTGGTATAATGTAATATTTTTGTACATTCAATCGTATAGTCGATAACCCCTAAAATTACAACCCCTAAAAGTATAACCCTAAAATTAAAACCCTGAACCATAAAGTTAATACCCTAAACCCTAATGTCGACGATCATAAACCCTATTGTTAATACCCTAATCCCTAAAGTCTTAGATCATGCGTTTGTATAAGTTATATAGTGTAATCTAATTTTAAAAAAAAATAATATAAGAATTGGTGATTGAACCCTTTGTACATAGAAGTAAGTCTTAGTGTTTATGAACATATAAGGTAGATTATTGTAATACAACTTTATAGTATTTGTTTTAATTATAAAAAGAGAAATTTATACTAAAAATATTTTTAAAATCGTAATACTGATGTTTAGTTTTTTTAATAAATTTAATAAATATTTTTTGATTAATAACATATTTTATATGTTTATTTTGTGATTATAATAGAAAAACTAATTCTCAGCCAATGGGCATCATATGCAGAGATCGCAGACGTGGCTAATCCAACACCGTCGGATATGTCTCCCCAAATTTAATCTGAGCCGTTCAAATTCAGATCCTAATTTTTCGCGGCAAAACTTTCAGAACACACATCGTCTCTAGGGTTCTCCAACTCTGACTGACGAATTCGTGTTTTGTCTCCATAGTTTTGATTCTAGCAGCTCGTTTCAGAACAGAACCCTCTCTATCGTGACCAAATGGATAAGACTTGGGTTTGGCTGCCAAGGTATAATCTAAAGTCACTCGAGCTAACTTGTATTCTCGGATCCGAAAGAGACCTAACTTTCGTTTTTTTCAATCTACCTTACAGGAACAGTCGTGAGTATGCAGAAGGAGCCACTAATTTCGTGAATTCGGCGGCAAGAAGATTGGGAGATCTGTCTGAGATGCTATGCCCGTGTAGAGATTGCCGCAACTTGTGCCATCAGTTAGTAGATAAAATAATTGAGCATCTACTGATTAGGGGTATGGATAAGAAGTATAAGAGTTCTTGCTGGACTATTCATGGTGAGAAAAGAATTCATACAATTGACAATGGTCTGCAATATGAAGGAGAGGCATTTGATTTGTTTAAGACAGCATTCTCTATGTGTGAAGATTTTCCAAACAAGACGAATGACAATGGGGCAGAGGCAGATGGTGATGATGTCGAAGCAGAGGAATCTGAGTTTAGGAAGAAGTTAAGAGACGCAAAGACTCCATTGTACACAAATTGTAACAAATACACAAAGGTGTCTGCAATCATGGGGCTTTACAGATTCAAAGTTAAAAGTGGTGTGTCTGAGAACTACTTTGATCAGCTGTTGGTATTACTTCAGGACATGCTACCTCAAGACAATGTTCTCCCGAAGAGTATGGATGCAATCAAGAACTTTCTGAAGATATTTGGTTTCGGTTATGAGAGTATTCATGCTTGCAAGAATGATTGCATACTATATAGGAAGGAGTTTGAGAAGCTAGATAGTTGTCCAAGATGCAACGTTTCGAGATGGGAATGTGATAAGAACAGTGATGAGGTGAAAGTTGGAATTCCAGCAAAGGTACTTAGGTATTTTCCAATCAAAGACAGATTTAGGAGGATGTTTAGATCACAAAGGATGGCTGAAGATCTTCGTTGGCACTTTTCCAATGCCACTGAAGATGGTACAATGCGACATCCTGTTGATTCTATTGCTTGGGCACAAGTGAATGCTAAATGGCCAGACTTTGCTGCTGAACCAAGGAATCTTCGACTTGGAATTTCAACAGATGGTATGAACCCTTTCTCAATGCAGAACACCAACCACAACACATGGCCAGTCTTGTTAGTGAATTACAACACGCCTCCAACAATGTGTATGAAGGCTGAGAATATAATGTTGAGTTTGTTGATCCCTGGTCCAACAGCTCCTGGTAATAACATAGACGTTTATTTGGCACCTTTGATAGACGATTTGAAAGATCTGTGGGCTGAGGGTATTGAAGTATATGACTCGTTTGCGAAGGAAACATTTACACTTAAAGCCTTGCTGCTTTGGAGTATCAGTGACTATCCAGCCTTAGGAACATTGTCTGGATGTAAAGTGAAGGGGAAACAAGCCTGCAATGTATGTGGAAAGGATACACCATGTAGGTGGCTTAAGTTTAGCAGGAAGTTTGTCTACATGGGGAATAGAAAGAGACTACCGCCTGGCCATCGTTACAGATATAAAAAAGCTTGGTTTGACAACACTGTTGAGGAAGGGAATGCAAAGAGGATACAAACTGGTGCCGAAATATATGAGACACTACAAGCGTTTATGAATGATTTTGGAAGACCTCTAGATAAGGAAAATAAAAGAAAAAGAACAGACTTGGAAGATGATGATATGGTTCAAGAAGATGAGTGTGACGAATCAAATGATCTGTGGCGGTGGAAGAAGAGGTCAATATTCTTTGAACTACCTTACTGGAAGGTAAAGTATATTTTCTGATTATGTCTTATATGTCTGACATTTTGTGAATATATCTGAGATTTTCTGCTTTAACTTGTTAGGATCTCCCTGTTAGACACAATATTGATGTTATGCACGTGGAGAAGAATGTCTCAGATGCTATATTGTCTATCATGATGCAAAGTTCAAAGTCAAAAGATGGTTTGAAATCAAGGAAAGACTTAGAAGATATTGGAATCCGAAAGCACTTGCACACAGAGCTTAGGGGAAAGAAAACATACTTACCTCCAGCAGCCTATTGGTTATCCAAGAAAGAGAAGACCATTTTCTGCCAAAGGTTATCTAAGTTTAGAGGTCCTGATGGTTATTGTGGTAATATTGCTAATAGTGTTTCAGTTAACCCTACAAATATTGGCAGTTTAAAGTTGCATGATCATCATGTGCTTGTGCAAAACTTGTTACCAGCTGCATTAAGAGGGCTCTTACATAGGGGTCCCCGGATTGCCATTAATAGATTGTGTAGTTATTTCAACAGGTTGTGTCAGCGTGTCATCGACCCGGAGAAACTCATAGCATTGGAGACAGATTTTGTGGAAACAATGTGTCAACTGGAGCGCTTCTTCCCTCCATCTCTTTTTGATATCATGTTCCACATTCCAATCCATCTTGCGAAAGAGGCACGTTTAGGAGGACCAGTACACTTTCGTTGGATGTATCCATTTGAAAGGTTTGATGTACTCATATTCATATTATGTACATACAAACTTGAATGATGTTTGGCTAATATTAATATTTCTTTACTGAGTTATAGGTACATGAAAACACTAAAGGCTTTTGTCAAGAATCATGCTAGGCCAGAAGCATGTATGGCTGAGGGTTATTTAGTTGGAGAATGCGTTGCTTTCTGTTTAGAGTTCCTTCAAGATTCAGTCCCGGTTAAGGAAACTATTAATCGCAATGCAGATATTGAGGCTGACAGAGTCGTGGTTGAAGGTCGACCTCTGCAGAAGGGTGTAGATGTTATCCTTTCAGATAAAGATAGAGACATTGCACATCGCTATGTGCTAATGAACATGGCATCAATGGAGCCATATGTTGAGTAAGAGTTTACCATTTCTGTTTCATCTACTGCTTATTATATTTTCATCCTGATTATTATATTTTCATAATGTCAAAATCATGATGCATTTGGAAGAATTACAAGCTAATGATGCTCGATGTGCCAGAAATGAAACCTTACTGTGGAAAACCCACACTGAGCAATTTGCCCAATGGGTTAAAGATAAGGTTTTCAATTCTGAATTGTTTCTTGTTTGATTGATGAGCATATTGATTTTAGTATTTGATGACTAGTTAGCTTGTGGATGGATGTTGTGTTGGTACAGATTGTTAGCTTCTTGATAATATTTTCCTTATCATGTTAGTACTTTAGTTTAGTGACTGTGTTTTGCGATTCTCAAAGTGTACAGATCTTGATAGTTAAATGATCATATCTAATTTCTTGCTGCAGATTACTTCAGAATCTACAAATGGCCATTCTAAGGAGTTAAGGTGGTTGGCATTTGGACCAAGAAATGTTGCTGTAGCACATAAAGGATTCATCATTAATGGTCAAAGGTTTCATACAGATGCGGTGAAGCGAAAGACACAAAACAGTGGAGTAACTTACGAAGCATTTAGTATGTGTAGATCGAGTGCTCGAGATATGAGACAAGTTGCGGATATGCTTACATATTATGGAGTGATAAAAGAGATATTACTTATGGACTATCACATGTTCCAAGTGCCACTGTTTAGATGCACCTGGGCCAACACAGGTAATGGTGTGAAGGAAGAAGATGGCTTCACTCTTGTTAACCTTCACATGAACCAAGCAGCCTATTTGAAAGATCCATTCATTCTACCATCTCAAGCCAAACAGGTTTTCTACTCTAGGGAAGATGATAATTCGAATTGGTATGTTGTGATGAGAGCTCCACCTAGAGGTTACCATGAGTTGGAAACAGAAGAGGATTTAGGTGGTGCACCTTTGCCTATACAAGATGTCGATGACTTGGCTGGTGAAGCTTCTGATGATGAGAGTCTTTATGTTAGGGATGATTGTGAAGGGTTGTTAGTGGTAGATTGATAGTATTTTGAAGTGTTGTGGTTTGATGGTTTATGTAAAAGAGGATATGTTTTGTTTGTTAAAACATATTTTAGCTTTAATAATATCACTAATTATTTTTATTACAAATATTTGAAATAAATATTAAATTTTCAAAAATAAAACCAAATCGTAATTAATTTTAATAAAATTTCTGATATTAAAGAACAGATTAATAACACAAAACATTTGCTATCTTTGTATAAGTAAAATCAAAATAATTAGTTTTAATAACGGTTATACAGCCTTATTATAAGTATTAACAATTGCATAGACAACACCGCTATTGTTGTTTATTTTAATATAGCATACGACTGTTCCACTATCGAAAGTGTCGGACCTATTATAACGGGCGATCTCAGAGCGTTTTAAGGAGCGCTATGGTAACGATCTCATAGCATTTAACGTCCGCTAATAAAACCCATATTTCTTGTAGTGTTTTAGGATTTCTAATTCCTCCGGTTCAGTGGAGAGGCTTGGACATGCTGCCGGATCTTCAATTATCGTTATCAGGTCCTTGCAAGCTATTCTAAAATGATGAAAGGCTAGTAGCAAGAGAAAGTACAACACATATGCTACACTAATCTTCTTTCTCTCTCATCTCTTAAAACTCTCTCAAACCCACAAAAAAAAAAACTCTCTGACCTTATTTCCTCTCGTCGCCGGTGGACCTAAATCGGTTTCACGGGTTTCCATGGTGCCACTGAAGTAGAGGTGAGGAGTTTTCAGGTGGTCTTGATGAAGGTGTCTCTCTCTATATGAAGGTTGGGGTTACAGGTTCCAGATCTGGGTAAGATCTGGATCTGTTTATTGACGATGACGTTTATGGGAGCGTCTCCGCCTCCTTCGTCTCTACATCTTCCCGGTGGCTCTTCCATGTTTACCTCTAGAGATCTGGGTCAGATATGGATCTGTTTATCAACGATGAAGTTTATGGGAGAGTCGTCGACTCCTCCGTCTCTACATCTTCCTGGTGACTCTTCCATATTTCCCTCTAGATATCTTCAGAGCTTCTCCTCTCCTCCGTGAGAGAGAAATGGTGTCGGAGGCTCGTCGCCTTGGACCTCTGTTTCAAGGATCTTATTCTTAGCATACCTTGACGCTTCTCTCGCTCGTACTGTTGATTTTGTCTTTAAACGTTTTTCCCTAGGCTTTGAGGACTGTACCTTTACGGGTTACCGGTTACATCATTAGGCTTCTGTCACTTTTGTAGACTTTTCCTACACTTGAATCTTTTAGCTTTGGATATTCAAGCCCCTCAAGGAAGCGAGTGTTGATAATAAGGAAATATCTTAGACTAAAAGGATCTATATGTAAATACATAACTCTATAGTTTTAACCTACTTGTACTACTGTATAAATACCTTGTACATGTCTAATAAACATTTGTTCAGCCTATATTCTACATGGTATCAGAGCCAGATCCAAGCAAGTCCAACCCGATCCAGTCCAAATTCGGCCCATCGATCTTTGCCCAAAGATTCCGTGATTGACGCTCAAAGAGCCATCATCTTGAGGAGGCGTACTAGGGACAAAGGTCCCACATCGGTAGTTGGAAGGGATTCTTAGAAATATATAAGATAGATGGGCCACTCCACTTATCACTAATTGGTTTTAGGTTGGAAGCTCATTCGGTTAGTCTTGGGTCTTGCAGTCAACTCTAATTGGCCGATACGACAAATTTACGTAAACGCTGTTTTCCTCCAAGGCCATCTCGAAGAAGAGGTATTTATGTGCCAATTACCAGGGTTTACTGATTCAGATCGTCCTTCACACGTCTTTCATTTGCGGAAAGCACTTTATGGACTCAAACATGCATCTCGAGCATGGTACCCTGAGTTAAAAATCTTTCTACTTGGTGATGGTTTTCAGAATTCACTTGCTGATACATCTCTCTTCATACTGCGACATGAGGGAAAATTTGTGTATCTTTTGGTATATGTTGATGACATTCTTGTTACTGTCACAGACACTGAGCTCGTACAACAGGTTATTGACGCCCTTGCGGCCAAGTTCTCAATCAAAGACTTGGGCCATCTTAGCTATTTTCTTGGCATTGAAACTCTGCGTACACCACAAGGGTTACACCTAATGCAACGGAAATATGTCACTGACTTGCTGAACAGGACAAATATGCTTCATGCCAAACCTGTTCCCACAACTCTTGCTTCATCCCCAAAGCTCACATTGACCTCAGGCCCTCCATTATCTCGCTCTTATTCGACTTGACGTTTCTTACGCAGTCAACCGTCTCTCTCAATTCATGCATAAACCTACAATGGATCATTGTAATGTGGTGAAACGGGTCTTGTGTTATCTCTCTGGCACTCGTAGTCATGGCATTTTTCTTCGCAAACAGACTTCTCCTCTTCTCCATGCCTTTTCCGATGCGTCTGGGCTGAAGAAAGTGATGATTTCGTCTCAACCAATGTCTATATTGTGTACTTAGGCACCCAACCCCTGTCTTGGACTTCTAAGAAACAGAGAGGAGTGGCTCGCTCATATACTGAGGCTGAGTATCGTGCGGTAGCCAACACTGCAGCAGAGATACGATGGATATGCTCGCCGCTCACTGAAATTTCCGTGGTTCTTCCTTGTGCACCAGCTGTGTATTGTGATAATATTTGTGCCACTTACTTGTGCGCCAATCCGGTATTACATTCTCTAATGAAACATATTGCGATAGATTACCATTTCGTTCGGAGTCAAATCCAGTTGCAAGCTCTCCAAGTTGCCCATGTCTCCACTCATGATCAGCTAGCTGATGGCTTCACCAAACCTCTTCAACGAACACATTTTCAGACCTTACGAGACAAGATTGGTGTCACCAAGGTTCCACCATATTGAGGGGGCGTGATTAGGAATTATCTTAAACTAAAGTGATCCATATGTAAATACATAACTCTACAGTTTTAACCAACTTTTACTACTGTATAAATACCTTGTACATGTCTAACAAAGAGTTGTTCAGCCTATATTCTACGGTTGATGTGTTCTGCCTCTCCGATGGTTTCTCTTGTGGTATCAACTCCGAGGATGTGGCGGGTGTTGAGAGCTTAGTCCACCGCCTACCTCCTCAAGAATTTAGTTGTTTTAACGCCTGCAATTTCATTCGTCGTTTGTGATTCAACATACATCTATTCTCCTCTGCTTCAGACCTCGCTTGACTTTGATGGCTGGAGCCGGAAAGCCGAACCACTTCCGCCTGTCTATTTGTCAAGTTTCCTCTAGAATCACTCTGGTTCTCACCTTCCAATGACTAATTGTTTCTACTGCAGGTCTCCATCGGATAAACTAGTTTGGTCTACAGGTGGCCTATAGCTATTAAATTCATCTTCAATTTATCTTTAGCCATGGTTATTATGATAATGTTTAAACGTAATTAATGTATCCAAGGGTTTTTTTATCTTTTTGGGGGCCTTAAGATAGAATTTTGCTTTTTACCAGCTTTAGATTCAAGAATTATGTATCTTTTTCTATTTCTTTATGAAATGAATTAATATACTTAACAAAAAGAACAAGTAATAATGTATGGAGTTTTTCTACATAAGCAAAGGTGTCTTTGTAATCTTTTGCATATGTCTGAGTGTAGCCTTTAGATACAAGATGAGTTTTGTACCTTTCTATATCTTCTAGAACCAACTGTTACTTCCCTTTAGGGAGATCAGTGACATCCCAACAATGGTTCCTTTTCATTGCTTCATGTTGTTCATCTAGAACTTTATTCCAAATCTCACTCTTTTTGGACTCTTCATAAGTCTTTGGACCAATTTTCCTAGTCAGTTGTACTAAGAACATGATGATCAGTGGTAATGTTAGATAGAGAACAATAAGCTTGAATATGATACAAAATTACATAATTGCTATAAGAAAACCGCTTTTTCGTCAAGGCGGACAGATTTTTCTTTTGTTTGTACCTTTGCGAAGAAGAATAGGAAAATATTTTTTCATGAATAACCACTTCATTAGTTTTTTCGTCAAAATTCAAGATATCAACTTCAAACTATTCTACAACTTTATGAGGTTCACCTTCATGAACCACTCCTTGATGAGTTTTTTCTTTAAGTGATTGGGAGGTGAGGTCGTCACTAAACAGAGTCTCTTCATCCAAAGTATCTTAATTATTTTGTTCATCCACCACATCTTCTTCATGATTTGAACTTCAGGATGAGATGTGCTAGTCACTGGAGACTGAGATTGTCTAGAAGAAACCTAAGGCTTGAAGCGAGATTATATCCTAAAGAGGTCTAGAAGAAACCTAAGGCTTGAAGCGAGATTATATCCTAAAGAGGTCAAATATTTCAGCTTGTTCGAATCCCTTTCTTCCTCATCAAACTTGACATCCCAAGAAAAAAAAAAGTTCTTTTGGGTTCTGGATTTTAGCATTTAGAGTATAGAACTAGAGGAGGAGAGTGTCATCGCTACATGCGGAGTTTCAAGCCATTTCTTGAGCTATGGAATGTATGCTACAATTTTTAAAGTGATAATACTTTAGTACTGATGGCAAAGTCCTGGTATTGAGGATAGAAGACCCAGAATGTGGTCATGCTTCTCAACGAAGTTAAAGCAACTGTCTAGTATGAAGAATACATTTGAAGATTTTTATGTTTTACCATCCTCTTTCAGAAAACAAAACAGCAGATTCATTAGTTAAGACAACAAGAACATTTCATAGGGATTTGTATTTCATTAGTTGTTCTATTCCGGTTTAGCTTATGAGTCCATCTCAAACTTAAGAAATATCCGCCGTTTGAAGTTACAAAAAAAAGTAAGACCCATAATTTGTGGTCAAACACAAAACTAGCATCTTTTTTAAAAAATTTTCATTTTCACCTTAGAAGTTCAATTAATTCACAAAATACCGTTATTTTTTTTTCCAAAATAAGTGGATTTTGCTCAAACATCCTCACTTTCATAAATTTTAAATTAAAATGTCATTCTCATCATATCACCAACCACCATTAAGAACCAAAATCGGACACTAAATGAACTAAAAATTTATCTCTACATGTTTTTATTTCATTTTTTACGACACAAATCATCTATATTACATTTCTTCTCTCATTTCATCCAATAAACTTGCAATTTTATTTTCAAATTACATTTTCATTGAAGTTACTTAAGTTAGATGATTCTTAATCAATATCGAATGGGTATCTTACTAATTTTTTTTTGGTGTATGGAGAACCTACGTACAAACGCTCACCAGATTTGTGTATCAGTTTTAAATTTTCAGTTCTGTTTTGCATGTCACATTTCTCTGAGAAGATTCCCAGCATAATTCAGTTTTGCAGTTGACCATTTTGTTAGTTTCTCTTATCTGACTTCTAAATACCAATAACAATCTATACATATATCCAAAATAAATAAGGTTCCCAAAATAAGGAAACATTAGAGTTTGATCCGCATTTTAAAAGTGCTGGATATTTGGTGTTGTGAAATTTAATAAAAGTGCATCACATATTTTGTTAGAGATTTTAAAATGTGTAAACCCATTCAATTAAACTCATCTCATATAAAATTCAAACTCTCTTTATATCCATTTTATTTAAATATCTATTAAGTTTGCAAATTAGATCAATGATAATTGCATTGGCTAATTTGGATCAGCTTAAACTTATCTAGAGCATTCTGAACATAAATTCCAATTAATCCTTAAAATTTTGAAAATATGTTTGAAGTGGTTTGGAAGATTTAACTCCAAAATATATTTGGCATGGAATACTAGTAGCCATATTATTAATATAAAAAAGTATTTTAAGATATTAAACCTAAAATGCTAAGTTTTTTTTATCATTATCAGTATCTCAACATAATAAACTGCAGTGAGAAATTATAAGGTTGGAAATTTATTATATATTTTTATTAAGTAAAATATTAAGAAAATAAACATTTAGAGGGTGAAAATCTCAACTTAATAAAGTAGAACATTTCAAAAAATATATGTTTACAATTTTTGATATTTTGGTACATTTAAATTTAGAATAAATATTTCAATATATATTTTCACATATATTGTTTGACTCTCTATTGGAAATTATTTAGTAGATACTTAGAATACATAAATATATATATTTAAAGTTGTTACATGATATTTGTTAAGTTTTCTTAATTTTAGTTATTCATATATTTTAACATAATAAAAATATTAATCAAAACTATTATAAAATATCTTGTCATAGTTAGGCTAGATATTAGGGTGTGTAGTTAATAATATGTTAGACAAAATATTATAAGGGCTCTCACATTATAATGTATAGTTTTTTAAAAGTATTCCACCTAAAAAAAAGTTAATTCCAAAGTTGTGATTATGTTTTAGTGGTATTGATATGGTCAAAATAAAAAAAAATATATATATTTATTTAAACCTAAATAAATCTGTAAAAATAACTAATAATGGTCAAAATAAAACCAATATACGAGACACTAAATAAATCTGTTAAAATATGGAGACAGGAAAATTAATATGTGAAAAATGTTGCTTCAAGCGATAAAACTTATCCATTAATAAATTAAGTCAGATTTATGACAAAATTGTAATATTTTATTTTTATTTAGAAATTATAGTGATAGTTTTATTGAAATAAAATTTTATATAACAGCATTTAATGAGTGTGATAGACATTAAGAATAAGTTAATAAATAGAATAAAATAAGAACACATCTATTAATAAATATTGGATTGGTGCTACATAAATAATTAAGTTCTTCAAATTGTTAATTTCCTTTTAGCAATAATGTTGAGGTTTTAGCTTTTGGATACCACATTTATATTACAAAAAATGGGATACCATATTTATAAAGAGCTCACCAAAGCATAAACCCTAACTTTCAGACGTAGAATTTCTCTTCCGCCAAGAAGAGTCTGGTTGATTAATTTAACGCAGAGGAAGCCATGAATAGAGATTGGGGAAGAGAGCTGACGATGTACCGTGACCTTTTGAATGATATGGATGTCGATGAATCCTCGACTATGCCGATGGTTGTCGATGATATGGACCACTCTGAGATGTTTGGCGATGTTTTCACCAACCAGAAGAATCCCCATGACGCCGAATTCTTCAACCGCTTTGAGGATGATTTCGACGATTCAGATATCAACTGATAAATCCCTAATTAGGGTTTTCAATTTTTTTCTTAAGATTTCAAAACAGGCATGTAACCTTCTCATCAGTTACGTCTTATAATTTTAAATTTTATATTAATGAAAATTTCTTTTGGTATTATGCTCTAGCTTCAATATAAGATTTCCAGTGCTTTCTTTATCTAAATCTCTGAGTTTTGGGCATTCCATTGCTACGTTGCGTTACAAGTAAATTGGTTTGATTGAGATTCAAGTGAAGAAGACGTTTTCAGATGTCATCATACTGGGTGAAAACAAATATCATCCACATAACAATACAAAACCGCTCTACAAAGTTCGTCTTAGTAAAAAAAAAATTGAAAAAATAGCTCCTTATAATCTATTGTGTGTCTTTGAGTTTGTTGGCTCCTATGGCTTTGATAGCTCAAGTCTCGCCCACTGGACTTTTTCAAAGTTCTGTCAAAGCTCCAGCAATCATCCGATGCCCTATGCGATGAAGTTTCATGTTGCTTGCTCTTCCACTGCCGGATTCAACCACGGATCCTAAGTGTTTCAAGAAACAGAGCAAAAGTTCATCATAATCGACCAAAGAAAAGGCTTGAAAAGAAGGTACCCTGAAGAAGAAGACGTTTGAAGATGCGGTTAGATTCAGAACAACTCTTCTAGCTTTCAGAAACATAAAGTACTTCAAAGCCAAAGAGAAGTATGATTGTAACAAGACACAAGATATTTTGTGGTAGTTTAACTACCAATTTTAGTTTTTCTCATTTACTTAAATAGGGAAACAAGAGTCGTGGACTCCTTACAAACTGGAATATGGAAAAGTGGAGTTATCACCTCCTTACAAAACGGGAACACAAAGTGGGAACTAATCTCCTAGAGTCTAGGTCTCTTATTTGAATAACAAAATAATTTAAAGAACACGCCACCTTCTACTCCAAGTACCTCTTTGTCGCTGTCTTCATCCTTGTTGACTTTCTTACCACCACATCCGTATCTTTGTCACCATTGTTATCCTCTCCATAAGTGACGTCAGTCTTCTCTACTTGTGGTATCCTATCAACGCTCCCACTGTCCGAGAACATTGTCCTATGGGTTCGAAACAAACCATGGAAAACTTGCTGTCATCTGCTCATATTCTTCCCAAGTTGCATCTTCAATTGGCATGTGTTTCCAGTATATCAGAGCCTTTGTAACCTCCTTTGCTCCTCGCTGGACCTTAGTTTTTGTTAATATCTCTGCTGGCTCCAAGTTGAACCTTCCATCAGCTCCTAGTGGTGGTGGTTCGATGGAGACTGATTCATCATCGCCTATCCTTTTCTTTGTTAAACTATAATCAAATCTCGTATAATATAAAGTAACACATTTGTATAAGTTAGTTATTTAGTTTATAAGTCAAGAGTCACAATCCCTCATTTTTAGAGTTGTGTCTCTACAAGAAAAGTTGTGTCTTTTATAATTAAGAGTTGTGTCCTTACAACAAAGAGTTGTGTCTTTTCTATGCACTCTTTCATCATGTATAAATAGAGGATCAAGTCTGTCTCATAAAACCAGTTTTTGAGTGAAATAAAAATCAATTTACCTAATACTCTGTTTTCATACATAAAAAACAGAGCATATCAATATTTATTCTTTTTCGTTTCTCTTTCTTTCATAAACGTAAAACAAACACAACAATCTACATGGTATCAGAGCTTTGTGGTTAAAAGAACAAAGAGAGAAAGCACAAGTTTTTTTTTAAAAGAAAAAAAAGAAAAAAACAGAGAGAAGAAGGAAAGCGTTGTACGAGAGAGAGAAGGCAACATATTGATAATCAGAAGTTCTTAATATTTGATTATCAGAATCGTGATATTAATAATCTGATTCAGAGCATCGTAAGAGTCGTGATATTGATAACAAACAATCGTGACTTTGATAGTTAGAAATTGTGACTTTGAAATTATTTCAGATTGATATCAGGGATTCTGATAAACATTCCGAATAAAAAAAAAAAAAACTCATACGATTGTTTGTTGATCGCAAAAAAAAGAAGATGCAAAATCAAAATCAAGTGATCCTATTTTTAATGGGGAAAAGTACAATTTCTGGAGTATTAAGATGACAACCATTCTCAAGACCAGAAAGTTATGGTCTGTGGTTGAAGAAGGTGTGGAAACCCCACCAGCACAAGTGGATGAAACCCCTGAGACAGCAAGGGTAAGATTGCTTAGAGAAGAAGCGATGGTGAACGATACAATGGCTTTGCAAATTCTGCAAACTGCCGTATCGGATGATATCTTCTCTCGGATTGCAGCAGCAACAACATCTAAAGAGGCGTGGGATGCATTGAAGGCAGAGTATGAAGGTTCTCCTCAAGTCCGTTTGATTAGACTTCAAACGTTGCGAAGGCAGTATGAAAATCTGAAGATGAATGAGAATGAAGACATCAAGATCTTCACATATAAGTTAGTTGATTTGGCAAATAAATTAACTTATCATGGAGAACAAAAGTCAGACATCCAACTTATACAAAAGATACTCATCTCTCTCCCAGCCAAGTTCGAT
Organism: Moricandia moricandioides; assembly: GCA_905132885.1. Lineage (NCBI taxonomy): Eukaryota > Viridiplantae > Streptophyta > Magnoliopsida > Brassicales > Brassicaceae > Moricandia > Moricandia moricandioides. Next base: position 130,732 of record CAJHQQ010000241.1, read on the forward strand.
AGCATAGTCAGTGTATTGGAGCAAACAAGCGATTTAACTTCAACAAAGATGGTAGATTTGATCGGAATTTTGAAGGCTCACGAAGCAAGGTTGGCTGTAAGAGAAGAAAGTACAAGTGAAGGAGCATTCGATGCTCGTGCTAAACAGAAAAATTCTGGTGTCAAACAAGACAACTCAAAACGCCGTGGAGGCAAGAAGTGGTGTGGTTTCTGCAAGAAAAACAATCACAATGAGAGTGAGTGTTTTAGGAAACAAAAAAAGGATGATCCTAAGAAGGATTACAAAAGTAACAAGGAGTGTTACAATTGTGGCAAGTTAGGTCACTTTTCAAATCAGTGCTACTCAAAGAAAAAAGAGAAAGCACATTTAAGTCTCGAAGAAGAAGACTTTAATGAAGATCATATGCTGTTCAGTGCGAGTGAAGCAGGAACAACAGTGATGGAAGATGTCTGGTTAGTTGACAGTGGAGCAACTAATCATATGACAAAGGAGGAGAATTATTTCTCAAAGCTTGATAGGAGTATCAAAGTTCCAATAAAAATTGGAAATGGAAGCATAGTCATGACAGCAGGTAAAGGAGATATTACCGTGATGACTATCGGTGGCAAGAGGACCATCAGAAATGTGTTCTTGGTTCCGGGTTTGACGAAAAATTTGTTGAGTGTCCCGCAAATTGTTTCAAGTGGATACCGGGTGAAATTCCAAGAGAAGAGATGCATCATAGATGATGCAAAAGGAAAGAGGATAATGGATATCCCAATGACTCATAAGAGCTACATAATTAGGATGAGTTCAGCTCAGGAAGAAGAAGCCATGAGCGCAAGTGAGCAAAGCAAAATGGAGACATGGCACAAGAGACTTGGTCATGTATGCGACAAAAGGTTGCAACAAATGCAAGACAAAGACTTGGTAAAGGGATTACCAAAGTTTAAGGTCAGGAAGGGAGCATGTGAGGCGTGTAGACTTGGAAAGCAATCACGCAAAAGCTTCCCAAAGGAATCTCAGGATGGAACAAAGAAGATGGAACACAGGATGGACCTTTGACCCTTCAGGCAGTGTTAAATGATACGCCACTTGACCAATTTTCTTCTCAATCTGAAATGGACCATAGAACTTGTTTGAAAACTTTTGAGAAGAGCGTGTGAGCACTGTTTTCTGGCCATATGGTTGTGACCTCAGAAACACGCAATCTCCTTCCTCAAAGTTAATATCTCTCCGTTTGCAATCAGCTAAATGCTTCATGCTATTGTTTGCTGTTTCTAGATGTTGTTTCACTTCTGCTAAAAGCTCGTCCCTAGCATGTAACTGTGCATCAACTTCTTCCGCCAAAGATGTAACGAGTTCATACCTGGGCATGAGAGGTGATTTGCGGCCGTACAATGCCTCGTATGGAATCTGTAACATCCCGAGTTGTGATATGTGAAAAGGCTTAAAAGAATTGATTTGGCTACCTATGTCACCAAAGTGCACTTACCTTTTCCGCCACACATCCGTTTAGAACTCCAGGGTTAAGCATGCTTATACTGGAGTAGTGAAAGGATGGGTGACCTATCGGGAAGTGATTCGCGATACCGTGCGAGTGAGGCCAAAACACGGGGAAAGGTCGGGTGGTGATTGCAGGGACAGTAAACAATGATTTCAAGCCTTGGAAAAATTAACGACCGACCGTCGGATGGGATGGGGCCCACGGGCCGAGAGAGCGGGCGTGGGTGGCCCATTAGCCATGGGCGGTCGGGGCGTTACAAGTGGTATCAGAGCTGGTTAGCCATCTCGGTTCTGACCCAAGAGGCGTCTTGAGACCTGTCAGGGGCGCAACGAGGACGTTGCGTTCTTTGAGAGGGGGTGAATTGTAACATCCCGAGTTGTGATATGTGAAAAGGCTTAAGAGAATTGATTTGGCTACCTATGTCACCAAAGTGCACTTACCTTTTCCGCCACACATCCGTTTAGAACTCCAGGGTTAAGCGTGCTTATGCTGGAGTAGTGAAAGGATGGGTGACCTATCGGGAAGTGATTCGCGATACCGTGCGAGTGAGGCCAAAACACGGGGAAAGGTCGGGTGGTGATTGCAGGGACAGTAAACAATGATTTCAAGCCTTGGAAAAATTAACGACCGACCGTCGGATGGGATGGGCTCCATGGGCCGAGAGAGCGGGCGTGGGTGGCCCATTAGCCGTGGGCGGTCGGGGCGTTACAGAATCATCCCTGTAGAAACATGGAATGTTGTGTTGTACCAATGTTCTGCCCAAGGAAGAAGAGTGCTCACTGGTTTGGTCGGAGCTGGACGAAGCAACATAGGAATTGTTTGATACACCTGTTGACTACTTCCATCTGTCCATCGGATTGAGGGTGATAAACTAAAACCATAGCTCTTTCCAAAAGTGACTGAGAAAAATTAGGTTCCCGGTCACTAAGAATGGAACGCGGAATGACATGAAGACGAACTACCATGTCAATGAATCTCAGAGCAACTTGTGTAGCAGTATACGGATGTGCTAGTGGAATCAGATAAGCTGGCTTACTTAAACAATCTACCACCACCATGACTGAAGTATGACTGCTAGAACGTGGTAACCCATCAACAAAATCCAGCGAAACATCCTCTCATACCTGGACAAGGATTGGTAGAGGTTGTAGTAGGCTGCCGGCCGGGGACATTTTTTGAGTCTTTGCCCTCTGACATATGTTGCAGGATGAGTATGCTCCATGTAGTGGTACCTCCTAACTCTCATCTCATTTCACAGCTACTATACAACAACAGAATAATGAATCTGCGTCCAAGAACATACGGCCTCCACGTGCGGATTGCAACAATAATAGCGGGCATTTCCCTTGCATATGTTGACCTACTCTTCTTTGTAACACCCAAAGAACTTCTCATAAATGCAATAGTTGATCATTTTGTGATAGGATAGCACAATTCCTTAACCAGAGGCATCATTCTGGATGACGAATGGCTTAGACAAGTATGGTAGAGCCAACAACGGAGTTGTTTTCATGGCTGTCTTAAGAGCAAGGAAGGCTTGATCAGCTTCTGTGTCCCATGTAAATTGTCCTCTGCGCAACCTGTTCGTGAAAGGTCTTTCAATAAGACCATAATCGTTGATAAACTTACTATAGTACACGGTGAGCTCCAAGAATCCTCACAACTCTGTAATAGTTGTTGGAGCTGGCCAATCGAGCATAGCTTGTACCTTTAATTGATCCATCTTTACGCCTATGGGTGTCAATTGGGTGAGACCAAATGAGTATGTCAAATTGGCCATTTATTTTTTTGACCCAAAACATTCACACCCATATTCAACCCAAACCCAATAACAACCAAACTCAATTTCACCCATATCTAGTTGGACATAATCAAGCCCACCCAATTTTAAGTTATTTTCAGTTTTAGCTTAATTCAATTCAAATTCAATTTATATAAGTCCAATTATAAGTTATCTTTAGTTTTGCATAATAAAGAGAGTGACATAATAAGAAAATATTTTGTTTTTTCATAGATTCAAAATAGTTTTAAGATCAGTGATATGTTAAGATCATATCGCACAAAGGTTAATGTTTGTTCTCACAAAATCAAGTAACAAAATGCTTGACAAAACTGAATCCACTTTTGTAACAAAACTAGAGTCTTTAAAGTTTGTCAATACAATCAAGACCTGTGACTGATAAACAAACCCCAAACGACAGAAAACTCAACCATGCCATCTTTGCATTTGTGGATATGTTCAAGTGATAGACACCAACATCACTCAATCTCCTCCAGAAAACTGTATAATATTCAATCATAGTTCATGCTAAGTTACTAACTGGATTAAGAGTCAGATAAAATCTTTATACAAGAGTCAAATAATATAATTATACAACACTAATAAGCTTAGGATTCAACAAAACAGAGAAGCTAATAGCATAATAACCAGATCAAGCATAATACTTGGATTTCCAAATAAGAATAAGAAGTAAGTCAGTGACTTAGTAAGCTCTAACTCTAAGCACAATGCGATAAGCTCATATATAGGTATGTACGCAAGAGAAAGCGCGAGAACAAAGAGAGAGTGGAGGGAAAGGAGTTTGACGTGGAAAGTTCAAGTGTTTTTCTGGTCAACGGCAAGGAAGGATGAGAGACTATGTATCATCAGGAATCTTTGCCGTTAGATTGAGAGGAGCTTTAAATAAGAGACTGAACAATTCATTTGAGTTTTATGCTTTGTAGAAAGAACTGAGATGAGAGTCTTGAGAAGGATTCGTTAGATTAAGCCAACGATTCTCAAATTGATCTTGATACAAAGTGTAATACTGTTTATTCAATTCAATACAATAAGTTCATTTCATTGTGATTGTTTTTGTGAAAGAAATAGAGTTCCAAACTCTATCAATTGGTGCGGTGAGCGTCACGCAATGGCGTTGCTTGACAGATCCGACTGGAGAATGGATCACATGGAGAGATCAGTGGAGGAGATAGAGAAGAAGATAGAGGTGATATACGGAGGTTGGAAGAAGCTTACGGAAGCAAATGAGACGTCTGATGAACAATTTGGAGCGTTAGAGTTGAGAATGAGCTCTGTTGAGCTACATATACAGAGAATGGTGGACTCAATGGAGAAGATGGAGTCGTATTCCAGACTGACAAAACATCACGTCAAGGATATCACGGAATCCTTCGATTCAAAACCTCAGGTATGAAAAACAATATACGAACCGGAGAATGTATCGTAGGTTATCAGAGGAACACTGAGATGTTAGCTAGTCGTGAAAGTCTGTTGAAGAACATTGATTTTCCTCTGTTTGATGGATCGATGCCCTATTGTTGGATATGTAAAGTGGAGCGTTATTTCCAAGCTGAAATATATAGTGAACATCAGAAATTGGAGCTAGTGGTGTTTAGTCTAATAGGTGCAGTGTTTTGGGAAGTAAATGAAGATCTTTTGTGGATTGGTTCCATTTTAAACAAAGGATGTTTGAGCGTTTTGCTGAGTCTATTGATGATGAGCCAAAGAACAGATTGTGTGCCTTGAGACAAACATGGTTAGTCCGTCAGTATGTCCATGAGTTTGAAGAATTGATCGCTGAAGTGAAGGGAATATATGAACCTAACCTAATAAGAAAGTTCTACACGAGACTTAAGCCGAAAAAATGAAAGAAGTTATCAAGCTGAAAGAGCCAAAAGGCTTATGCAACCACATTGCAGTTGTGGTCAAAATGGAAACCAATACATTCTGTCAAGTGATGGGCAAAAGAGCAGAGTCAAGACGACTTGATCAGAACAAAATTTTTACTCCTCGTATACATAAGACAAATCAATTACCTCATTGTCTGTTGAATATGAACATGGATGATACATGTAAGAAGGCTGAGATGCACACGGACTTACCTCAGAGACCACGATTACATCTGACTCCACCCGAATTTGCTGAGTTGAAGAGGCTAAAGATGTATTTCAAGTGTAAGACGAGCTGATTCCGAGGTCATGTGTGTGCCAATCCAGTACTGCAGATTCTAATGTTAATAGATGGAATAGAAGTGGAAGTATTACATGATATGGATCAGGAGGAGGAAGTAATAGAAGAGAACAAGATATTGGAGATTCAAACGCCTCAACTAATGGAAATTTCACTCAACGCATATTTAGACATTGATTCCCCTACCACAACTAAACTCAGAGGTACGCTGGAATGCTATCCAGTGGTAGTGTTGGTAGATAGTGGAGCCACACACAATTTTGTGACTCCAAGATTGGTTGCAAGAGCAGGGCTGAAGTTCACGGCGAATGCAAACTTGAAGATATTATTGGGTACATGGTTGACAGCTTACGGAGGAGGTGTTTTCTGGAAAATCAATTTACACTTACAAGGGCTTGATTTCGTGATTGATTTCATCTCATTGGAGTTGGGTAAAGTAGATGTTGTGTTGGGAGTTCAGTGGTTGCGCACTCTGGGAAAATTTGAAGTTGATTGGATCACTCACGAGTGGAGCTTCTGGTATAAAGGGAAGAAGGTAACGTTGATTGGGGAGAATGATCTTCATGGTCATATAGGTTCTTTTAAATGTATGAAGCAATATGATGGACAGTGGGAAATTCCAAGAGAATCCTGGTTATGCACAATTGAGGAGAAACCAATGTCTTTTCCTCTTCCATCCAGTGTCCAAGCAATATTGGATGAGTTCGAAGATGTTTTTGCCAAACCACAGGGTCTACCTCCACTTAGGGACCGAGAACACGCAGTTATATTGAAAGCAAGTACAACAACTATAAATGTGAGGCGTTACCGTTATCCTCAGGTTCACAAGGAAGCAATGACTAAGATGGTGTCTGAAATGTTGGCTAAAGGTTTGATACGGATCAGCATGAGTCTGTTATCAAGTCCAGTGTTGTTGATCCGAAAACAAGACAAGTCGTGGCGCTTTTGGCGTTGATTATAAGACATTGGACCAAGCTATTGTGGCAGACAAATATCCCATTCCCATGATTGATCAACCTTTGGACGAACTTCAAGGAACAAAGTTTTTTTTTTTGGGTTTCATCAAATGAGTATGGAAGAAGATGACATTCCTAAGACAAATTTTCGTACTCACGATGGACACTATGAGTTTCTTGTTATGCCTTTTGGCCTCACAAATTCTCCCTCTACCTTTCAGTCCTTAATGAATGACCTCTTGCGCCCTTTTCTGACCAAGTTTGTATTGGTATTCTTTGTTGACGTGTTGATCTATAGAAAAAGTGAAGAGGAACATGCGAATCATTTTGAAACAATGCTTAGGGTGTTTCGAGAGAACAAACTATTTGCCAACCGCAAGAAATGTCATTTTTCAACAACGCCAGATTTAATATCACATGTCATCACAGAACAAGACGTATCTACAGATCAGTTGAAGACAAAGTCTATGAGATCATGGCCAACCCCTAAATTATTAAATAGTTTAGTGGATTGTTGGGTCTTACAGGTTACTACATGAGGTTTATTATAGTATATGGTTCTCTGGCTCGACCCTTAACAGAGCTGCTCAAGACCGATAAATTTGTTTGGTCTGAGACGGCACAGTCAGCTTTTGACGGGTTGAAAAAGGGCAATGGTCTCAACACCGGATTTAGCGTTACCGAAATTTGATTGCTTGTTTGTGGTAGAGTGTGATGCTTCAGGCTTTGGAATAGGGGCTGTATTAATGCAGGAAGGACGTCGTATTGCGTACTTCAGTCGAGGTCGGACTCCTTGTGAGAAACTTAAACCGAACTACGAAAGAGAGCTTATGGCGGTGGTAATGGCAATCCTCAAATGGAAGCATTACTTATTGAGACGACGTTTTGTGGTCCATATAGACCAGAAAAGCTTGAAGTACCTGTTAGAGCAAAGGGAAGTGATTATTAAGTATCAGAAATGGCTTATGAAACAATTAGGCTATGAGTTTGATATTGTTTACAAGTCAGGGATACAAAACAGAGCAGCAGATGGGCTATCTCGAATTGAACAGCCTCTTCTTACTTCAATGGAGTTACAATTGTTTGCAATTACACTTCTGGAATCTTTGTAGCTTCAGGATGTATATAAAGAGATAGCAGACTCAGATTCTATACAGAGAATGATAGAGAAAGCCAGTTCACAGGAGGGGGTGAAAAAGGGTATACAGTAAAGGATGGAAAATTGTGGTATAAGAGTAGAATAGTTATACTGAAGAATTTCGTTTTCATTCCAATTATCTTGAAGGAATGTCATGATAGCTTGCAGGGTGGGCATTCTTGGGTTTTGAAGACAGTAAAGCGTGTCAAGAAGTGGTTCCATTGGGAGGGTTTACTAACGTCAGTACAGCAGTATGTGGCTTCTTGTCATCATGCCAGACTCACAAATATTCTACTTTGAGTCCAGCAGGGTTACTACAGCCACTGCCTATACCGTTTGCTGTGTGGGAATACTTGTCGATGGATTTTGTAGAAGGTTTCCTACATCTCAGGGTTACAATGTCAATTTCGTAGTCGTGGACTGCTTGAGTAAGTATACTCACTTCTTGGAATTGAAGCACGTTTTCCAAGCTATAGATGTTTCTAAGAAATTTACTACAGAGGTTGTCAGGCTTCACGGGTTTCAAAAGACAATAGTGCATTATGGCGTGAGTTATTCCGTTTGTCTGAGACGTCTCTGAAGTTCAGCACCGCTTTCCATCCACAAAAGGAAGTCATTAATAGATACTTGGAAACTTATCTCCGTTTTTGCTTCTTCACACCCTAGCACTTGGTATCAGTTTCTTTGTTGGGAAGATTTGTGGCATAATACATCATATCATACCTCTTTGAAGACCATACCTTTTCGGGTTGTATATGGGCGAGATCCCCCGTCTTTGTTGAGATATGATTCATGTTCAACTAGCAATGCAGATTTGGAGGCAATGTTATTGAAAAGTGATATAGCCATCAGTTTTAGGTCATGTTATAGGCTCTATTTAGGGTCTACTATATGTGTCTAGGCTATATTTTGAGGTCTTTATAGGTCCATGTATGTTTTGGAGTTATATGGAGATACTTGGAGCTTTTGGAACATTTAGAAGAGAAGAATCCGAAGCTGATCATTGAGAGAGTCGAAGTATAAGACAATCATCGATCGAAAACAACATCTTGGCATCAACCGATGGTACAAGATCAAGATCAATCCATGTTGCACACTTGCCATCGCTTGATGACCAATTCACAGACAGCTGATTTCAAGCCCAAGTTAGAGACAAATGACGAAGATACCGTGGATGAGTTTTGACCTAAATTTTAGGGTTTTATATTTATACTTTATGTATTACACAAAGTGAGAAGAGAGAGTAGAAAGTTAAGAAAAGAGAGTTTAGTTTTTTATTATAGTTTTAAAGTTTTAGGGAAGAATATTCATAACTCCTTACGGAGATTTGTAATGGAACCTCAATATTCTATCTATGCATTATATTCATATTATTATTCTTACTTTAATTATGTCTGAGTAGTCATCAACTAGATTTAGGGTTGAATTATGGCAATCATGGATTATCCCAAAATTAGGATTGCTAGGTTGAGATAATATCCATCAGTTGACTTCTGCTTAATGCTTGCATCTAGAGTAGCTAACTAGAGTCTCGAAAGTAGGACATGGACGACTAGGAGAGTAGGTTTTGTGCCAGAATAGACTCCATTGAACTAGGTTGTTAGGCACATGCGAGAGCTGGTCTAATTAGCTTGGTGAACATATCAAATCTCGTTCACATTTCCTTCTGATTTCACCATCGATCGACATCAGGCCTTAGCCGTCGATTGATGGTCTTTCCTTTTACTCGCATACGATATTTGAAGTTAAAAGGGTCAGAATAGTTAATATTTGAGTTCTAGAAAATTAACATTTCCGCGCTTCCTATTCCTTATAATCCATTATGCATGAAACCCTAGATCTAACATATTTACATTTTAGTTAAGTTTAACAACATATTAGCATATTTGTATTATTAACATATTTCCATATTTGCATTATTGTCATATTTCCATATTGCATCTATACCTTCTGATAAGGAATATTTCCTTGAACTAATTACTTGCTACTAATATATATAATTACCTAGCTTAGTCTTTAGAAATAATAAATCTATTGTGTGCCATTGCTCTCTGTGGATTCGAACCTTAATTACTACACTTGATCTCTCTTGGCAACAATATTGTTTTGTGTGTTAGGACTAAGGGTTAATTTGACAGTTAATTGTTTAGGATATTTATATCCTGCTAGAGCAATAAACACACCGTGTCAAATTTGGCGCCGTCGCGGGGAGCATTGATCGCCATTAGATTTAATTTCTAGGATTTAGTCTAGGTTTGTTTTTACTTTCAAGTTACTGAATTTTTGTTTTCGTTCTTTTCCAGGTACATGCAAAAGCGTACCACGAGCAATAAAGGACAAGAACTACTATTCTCGGACCCAGAGAAGCTCGAACGTACGATCCGCAGAGAAAGAAGAAAAGCATCGATCGGCGGCATCTACTCAGCGTCAACCGATACCTCTTTACGGATAGCATCGACCGACATTAAAACTCGAGCATCAACGGACGTTGACCACACCACATCGATCGACGAAAACCTACACGCATCGATCGACGACATCATACGAGCTCAGATGGTTGCCACTATGGTCTTAGTTTAGAATGAGAATGGAGACTTGCCTGACCTGAATGGTCACCTGCGTAATGCAGCATGTCAAAAGATAGACGATCAGGGGGTTGTAATCCCTGAAGCAGAAGCAGACGCTGCGGTAGCTCAACCTGAAGCTAACGCCCAAGCTGCTCAGAGAACACTGGCTGACTACAACCGTCCAGAACAATTCTACGCCAACAGATCCGCCATTCGTCCTTCAGCTTTTCAGAGAAACGATTTTGAGATCAAGCCCGCTTTCTTCGGACTTGTAGTGCAGACACCTTACCATGGGTTGCGTCATGAGAAACCTATGGATAATCGGAGCGATTTGAGGATCTAGTGACTTCTATTAGAGCCAATGGAGTCCCTGACGACTATCTTTTATGTTAGCTCTTCAAGTACTCACTTGCTGGAGAAGCTTCATATTGGCTTAAGCAGCTACCACCGGGATCTCTGAGATCTTGGACTGACATCAAGAACACTTTCTTTTCTAACTTCTTTGATGACGGTTGAGCAGAAGATCTAAGGAGAAAGATTGCTACTTTCAGAAATTCTTGGATCAGATTCAAATCATACCAGAGAGACTTCTATTAGAGCCAATGGAGTCCCTGACGACTATCTTTTCTGTTAGCTCTTCAAGTACTCACTTGCTGGAGAAGCTTCATATTGGCTTAAGCAGCTACCACCGGGATCTCTGACATCTTGGACTGACATCAAGAACACTTTCTTTTCTAACTTCTTTGATGACGGTTGAGCAGAAGATCTAAGGAGAAAGATTGCTACTTTCAGAAATTCTTGGATCAGATTCAAATCATACCAGAGAGACTGTCCACATCACGGGTTCAACGAAGTGCAACTTCGTAGCACTTTCTTCAGAGGTATTGGATTGCAGTATCAGATGGCTTTGGACATAGCTACTGAGGGGAATTTCCGCACTAGGAGTCCTGAAGAAGCTACGAGATTGATTGAGAATCTGGCATCCAAGAGCAGTACCAAGAACACATATTTTGAGAGAAGGAAATCCGCTCCAGTTGCGACCAAGAAGCAATTTGAACAAGTCAAGGCAAAAGTGGATAACGTTCCAAAATTTCTCAAGAAGCAGGTTACTTCTGCTGAAGTAGAAGCAACTGAGTATGGAGATGATGAGATTGAAGAAGAGGATGTGAACTACATTGATGGGAATGTTTTCCAGAGACAAGGGCATCCAAGTTTCAACAGGAATTCCTATGGGACTGGTCAAAAGAGTAACTTTAATCAGAGTCCACATCGAAGACCCTTCAACAACAATATGACTTATGGATCTTCCTCCTACCAAAATCCTTTTCCAAATACTCAAGAAAGCAAGATCGAAGCGATGGTTGATATAGTTTTATAAGGACAGCAGAAGATGACTGTGGATTTCAATGCGAAGATAGATGGTTTGTACCTCAACCTCAATACCAAGTTTGAAAACCTCAGCACCCATGTGAAGAAATTGGAGAATCAAGTGAGGCAAACAAGTGAAACCATTAGGAGGCATGAGAGCTTAATCAAGGAGAAAATAGAGGCTGGACAAAATCACCACGTCAATGCATTGATTGATGTGAATTCTGGCAGGAAATTAAGAGAGAGAAGCCCCAAGACAGCGATTTTCGTGTGGAAAATTCTATGTCACTCTGCACTTCTCATCAGCATTGTTCGATATCTAGCAACGAGCATCGATCGACGGTGAATCCTACAGTATCAATGGATTCGTGTGAATCAAATAACATTGATTGACACAGATGTCCAAGCATCGATCGACATAGCGATAGAAGCATCGATCAACAGTGCAACCTTAGCATCGATCGACAGAGGATAAACCTAGTTTGACTGTCGAACCTCAATGCAAGTCTGATTGTGGGTCCAACCGTGACAGTTTCAGAAAAAAATACAAACACATCTGAAGCTATGTATATCGATAGAGAAGGTGAGGGACACTCAAAGAGGAGGCACAAGATCCTCAAACATCAACGTAGAGAAGCCAATGAAAAAGAGATGAAAATCTTTGCCAAAAGAGTTTTCAAAATTCCTCTAGATACTTCTTTTGATGAAGCTTATTATACTCACAGATTATGGATGTTTTTCAGGGAAACAAGGGAGACAGATGATGATATAGAGATAATGTTCAATCATCTCAAAGATAAGATGAAGTAGATTGTCTTAAGAAGAAAAGTGATCATGGAAAGTTCGTGGTTCCATGCTTCCTCAAGGGCAACGAATATCCCAACGCCCTCTGCGATACTGAATCATCAGTGGGCATTATGCCAAAGTCTATGGCAGATAAGCTGAACCTAAGAGTGGAACCCTCCAATGATTCGTTCACGTTTGTAGACTGCTCAAGGGTGAACTCATGAGGGATGGTAAAAAAAGTTCTAGTGCAGATTTACAACACCCTAGTTCCAGTAGACTTCCATGTGATGGACATCAGGATAAACTGGAACTCTTCGCTACTAGTCGGTAGAGCATTCATGGCCACCATGGGAGCTATTTGCGATAAGAATTTAACCAGTTTGTATCTATCTCTAATTGATCAATATATTTTTTATTAACCTGTTAAGAATAAGAGCAAAGCTATTCTGATTGAATTGTCTAATGATGCAGAGCTTGTGGCCACATGCTTTTGCGATTATGAGTTCAATGAGGAATCAGAAGAAGGAGCATCGATCGACATCCAACCCGAAAAATCGATCGACGGGACTGCAATTCAACAATCGATCGACGCCCAGGCCTCATTATCAATTGAAACTCAACATTTAGAACCAATCAACGCTTGCCACACAGATCTTGATTACAACCCAGCCTACCTCGAGTACGATGAAGATTACAAAGAAGAAGAAATAATCGAATACCGAGAAATTTTTATGGAAGAGGCTGGTGTTTTTCATGTTTCCCATCAACTTGGGAAATTGACGTCGATCGATGGTAGCTAATCAACGTCAATCGATGGTAGCCAGTCACCATCGATTGGTACTGGTTGTAAATCAGAGTCCAAACTAAATTCAGCAGCAGAACGCGAAAGGGAGTATGGTTATCTACAACTAAATGAGTTCGACATTATGAGAGATCCAGACAGTCACGCAAGAGCTATGGATGACAGAATTTTGCATGTCACAAGAGAAGATGTGGCAGATATACTTGTGATGGCTAATGGAGCTGGAAACCTTTTCGGCAACCAGTCTGATTATTGAGTATCGATCGACGGTCACCATACACCATCGATCGACACCTATCAGGCATACTGAGGTTATTGTGAAGCTTATAAAGAATACGATGCAGATTACAGAGAGGAAGATCTGACTGAGTCGCACGGCCTAGCACTGGAAGAAGCTGGATGGATAATGAACGTGAAAATGAATAATCAAGCATCAATCGACAACATCTCCTTGCCATCAAACAACATCAGACGCAAACCATAACAAGAGCAAAGAACATAAGATGCAGATGATGGTTATCTCAGACCAGATGAGTTTGGAATTTTCAGAGATACAAAAGGACGCGCATGAGATCTCTATGGAAAATTTCTAAACATACCTAAGGAGGATGTATCAGATGCCCTTGTTATGGCTACTAGATCAAGACTCTATTTGCACAACAGCCATCGATCGACGCACATGTACATGCATCAATCGACAACAAAGAACAGAAGAACGTGCCGATCCACAATGATCTATGCAATCCCATACATAAAATTGATCGACGTCAGCCTTCATGCATTGATTGACACCACTATTCCAGGGGTAAACCAGTTTTGTACCTCTAATCGTTTTGGTTCAGGAAGTCCATAATCAGTCGATTGGATAAACCCACTACTGATAGACAGTGATGTAGAGCATGGACATAGAGCTTATGATGCAAACGGCAGAAGAATTTTCTATTGGGAAAATAAAGATGAGTATGACATCTATAGAGACGAGAATGGCAATGCAAGAGCTATAGACAGAAGAGTTGTGAATGTGCAAGAAGAAGATATCAGAGCAGTTTTAGAAAGAGCTACTATGTTTGAGCTGAGCTACATATGTTTACCAGAACATGCAACAAAAATTACTATGTCTATGAAGAAGCAAGAGACATACAACAAAGCAGAGATTGACGATATCGTGCATGAGATCTACAAAGCTCAAGAGATGTCACTGGATGATTCCTACAAGAGGCTTGATGATGTCTACTATCCTACAGAAAAGTGCCTCACCGGTTTGATGGATGAGATGAAGCAAGATTTGGATACTATTCGAAGACAGCATGTGATTGGGCCAAACAATGTGACATCGATCGACGGCACCATCAAGACATCGATCGATACTGACTTTGACAGAAAGAAGTCCGCGGCAGAAAACAATTAGAAGACATGTTCGATGAGATTTTTTTTTGCAGAGCCTAATGAAGGAAGATGTCTTTCAACAATTGGAGGATATATCAGAGACCACAACTGCGAGACTTGGAATGCTACAACATAGTATTGAGAATCTACAAAGGAGAATGCATTCAGTGGAGGTTGCTAAGGAGATAATGAAGAATGAGAAAGCCATAGAAGATGAGGCCATGAGAAGCTTCGTTGGTACATGGTTTCAGAAGGGCAGAGAAGATGTAGACATGTGTTCTCCAAGTGTTGATCCACCTCCATTCTAGTCAGAAAATTCAAAACGTCGAGCATAAGACTATAAACAAGCGTTGAGTGGGAGGCAACCCACTGTATAGTGAGTTTTTATTTAGTCTTTACTTCTACTACTATTTATTTCGAGTTTTACTTTGTTTTTACAGACTATTGGAGTCCACCATCGATCGACACCCATAGAGGCACCATCGGTCGACAATGAATCGCGACCATCGATCGACCACACCTACCCACCAACGATCGACGCTGCAATGACCCTCACGAGTGGATAAAATTTTGGTCGAGAAACTTTTGAAAGTCAGATTTGAGTTTAATCGATCATAATTAAAAATAAAGATCGAACCGATGAATTAATGGCTCGACAGGATTTTCTTGTGGTCGAAAAGACTTCCCTTGTTATTTCTGGTCAAGTATTAATTATGTTGGTCGAATTTTATTTAAGCTAGACGAGTTTGGTTGAAGCAGGACAAGAATCAAAGGTCGAGAAGATTTTAGTCGAAAACTGTCCGAAAATTACCGACCAGATTCTTAAAATTCCTTATAAATCATCCATGGTCCTTCAGCACCTTGTATGCCTGCTTTCTCAGCACAAGTCACATGACAAGCACAAGCTTCCTGCTTGCTTGCTTGCTGGACAAATCATGTGAGAAGCACATGATTTAAAAACCTTTCTTAAAAGGAAGGAAATAGAAGCTGCTGGTGGCTGGGTGTGTGAAGCAGGATGCCAGCTGTCCTTGCTCACCTCTGCTTTGTGTTAAGATGAGAAAAAAATGATTTGTGAGCTGCTTGCACGTTTTTTTTTGCTGAAAGAAAGAGAGAATTTCAGTGAAAAAAATCAGAGAGAAAGAAGTAAAAGTCAAGAGAAAGATCAAGAAGAAACCTGAACGAAATTCATCCACCAGTTGGCTCAGTTTGTTTTCTTGAGAAGGATCGGAAGGTAAGGGAGTTTTATTAAACCCTAAACCTAGTTCAGCTTCTGTTATGAACCAAACCTTCATCTCTCTTTGTGATCCAATACAGCCGTGTGTAAAGCTTGGAGAGGAGATCCGTTTAAGGCCATCTAACCTTGGTGATCTAGGGTAAGCCTCATCTACCTGCCTTAGCCATGTTCTGAGAAATTCTATGTGTTGTTAATCTAAGGTCATGGTCGGATCACATGTTTAAGATGGTGTACTGATCAGTTTAGTTTAGTTTTGGTTGGAATCAATCTTTGAAAACTTCTAGCTAAACTGTTTATGGTCTGAGTGAAGTTAAAACGAGATGAACTGACCTTGTCCTGAATCAACCTTTTCTGAACCAAACTTATATGATATAGGAGGAGTAGAACCGAGATTTACCTTAAATCATTTATGTAGTTAGAGTGAACCAAACTGCCAGAATATTATTGTTCTGAACTGAACAGATTCGATCTTGTCTAGTACTGGTCTGAGCCAAGCTGTTTATGGTCTGAACCTATCACGTACTGATCTAGTTTGAGTTAGTATAAACTGCTAAGTTATGTCCTGAACCGAGCTGATTAGATCTAAGTCAAACTCCTTCTTCAGAAACGAATTGTTTGGATGGATGATCATGTTTCCGAACTGCTTATTTTGTCCAGCCTAGTGCAAGAACGTTTCAAGACTTGTCCAAATCAGTTTCAAGACCAATCTCTAGGTGAGTCTAGGGTGATGTGGTGTTAGATCACATATGTGTGTGTGATTGAATGGAATAGAATTATATCGGTTAAGTAGTAAAGTCTCTTAATCCTTTGAAAATGTGTGGTGTTTACTTAATGTAAACACTTCAATACTTAAAGAAATATTTGAAAGTACACATTGAGGTTAAGCCATTTTTAGTACTTGTTCTCAAGTTCTAATTATAAGTATAAATAATGTATCGATTAATTATGAAATAATTAAGGAATTAAGTATTAAGTGGAAACTCATTATTAAATCACCATCCCTAAATTCTCGCATTACCGTGACTTGGTCCTGCGAATGAAACAAGGTCATGAAGACACGATGATGGGGTAGCACCTTGGAGGCCGTGTACTGCATGGCGATGCAGTCCCGAATGTTCATTAAGACGTTCGAGGATGATGGTAATGCTAACTCACTACTCTCGGTTAGCCTTTGTGGTTTGTCGAGTTTAGTATATATATATTGTAATTATAATTGAAGTGATGAAGGGCGGGTAACAAGGAAGTGATAAATAAAATGAGATTAACATTGATGAATAATATATTAAAGTATAAATCAAGTACTTGTATGTTCATGTTCATTCTTTGATGATTGTTTGATTGTACTATTGATTGTGTAGTGATCTAGATTCACTGGGTAAATTAGTTACTAAAGACTCATTGTTGTGTGCGCAGGTAACCACTAGTTGGGAGACCTCTTCTTTCTGGACGGAAGGAACGGACAACCAGCGGTAGTATTTTGTTGTCCTTGCAACGTATCTTTTGTTGTATATTTACTTAAAACGTTGTTGGGCGTAGGCCGTAGGGTGAAAATATAACATTTTGTAAGATGTTTAAAAGTAGATAAATAATGTATAAGAAAATGTTTTTAAATCACGAGTACTCATATGATATTAGTCCTTGTCTGGGACGAACTAACTATCGGATACTCGATCGGGTTGAAAAGCCTTGGTCAATATCCGGTAGGAGCGTTGGTGTTCTCAAATTGCTAGTGCAAGGTGGTTGGAATTTTTCCGTGAACTTCGGTCGGCTTTCAGGGAACGTCGATCGATTCATTTCCGGTCATCTATGATCGGGGGTGTCACAAAGGTGGTATCAGAGCATTGTTCTATGATGCTAGAATCGGACTTGTTTCAAATATATTTCGAGTCAAAAATGTGTCGCAAGGATAACTAGGATATGCTGGTTTGTTCCTTCTTATAGAAATAGATAGAACTGGGTAGAAACTTACGATGAACTTTCGCTGCAGATGCCACCAAGACGGGAACGACGTGGTGGAGCTTATCTAACGATACTTATTTCATCATCTCCAGACTCTTCACTGCCATCTACTCCGGCACCACTTTTTACTCCTTGCTTTGAGGCTACACCTTCTGGCACCAGAATTGAGTCTGATCCGTCTGAGGGATCATATGATAGCCCTCAAATTTAGATGCCGATGCCTATGACACCTGATCCGTACTATACAGACATCGAGGTAGATGTTATTTCAACCCCAATATTATATCTTTGCATTATATTCAGATTATTGTTCATACTTTAATTATGTCTGAGTAGATTTAGGGTTGAATGACGACAATCATGGATTACCCCAAAAGTAGGATTGCTAGGTTGAGATAATATCCATCAATTGAGTTGTGCTTAATGCTTGCATTCTAGAGTAGCTAACTAGAATCTCGAAAGTAGGACATGGAGGACTACGAGAGTAGGTTCTGTGCACTTCATTGAACTAGGTTGTTAGGCGCATGCGAGAGCTGGTCTAATTAGCTTGGTGAACATATCAGATCTTGTTTACACTTCCTTCTGATTTCACCACCGATCGTCATCAGGCCTTAGCCGTCGATCGGTGGTCTTTCCTTTTACTCGCATACGAGAGTTGAAGTGAAAAGGGTCAGAATAGTTAATATTTGAGTTCTAGAATATTAACATTTTCGCGCTCCGTATTCCATATAATCCATTAGGCGTGAAACCCTAAATCTAGCATATTTACATTTTAGTTAAGTTAAATAACATATTAGCATATTTGCATTATTAACACATATCCATATTTGCATTATTGTCATATTTCCATATTTGCATTATTGTCATATTTCCATATTGCATCTATACCTTATAATAAGAAATATTTCCTTAAACTGATTACTTGCTACTAATATATATATATATATATTTATATATATAATTACCTAGCTTATTCATTAGAAATAAGAAATCTATTGTGTGTCATTACTCTCTGTGTATTCGATCCTAAGTACTACACATGATCTTTCTTGGCAAAAGTATTGTTTTGTGTGCTAGGATTAAGGGTTAATTTGGCAGTTAATTGTTTAGGATATTTACACACTGCTAGAACAATAAACACACTGTGTCAAAAATAGACGCTGCGTTGGTTGATATAAAGACACATTTAGTTCATGCGCATCAACTAATGAAGAACAATGCAGACAAACATCGCCGTGACCTGGAATTTCAAGTTGGTGATTTGGTTTACTTGAAACTTCGCCCCTATAGGCAGCAGTCAGTGGCGAGGAGGGTTTGTCAAAAGAACTCAGCTCAGTTCTTTGGGACATACGAAGTGCTGGAGAAGATTATGAAGGCTGCTTATTGCCTTGCTTTACCACCAGAGGCTAAAATTAATTATGTTTTCCATGTATCTCAGCTTAAGGCTATTCTGGGAAAACATCATCATGTTCTCCCTCTACCAGATTGGAATTCAGTAATTGAGCAGCTTGAGATTATACCTGAAGAGATCTTGGATACACTCTACAATGACAAAGGCAATTTGGAGTTGTTGGTTAAGTGGAAAGCATTACCTTCGTTTGAGAATTCGTGGATGCTGTATGGTCAATTTAAAGCTCAATATCTTGATTACAAGCTTTAGGACAAACTTACTTTCGAAGGGGGGGGGGGGGGTGGTATTGATAAGCTCATACATATGTATGTACGAAAGAGAAAGCGTGAAAAGAAGAGAGAGTGGAGGGAAAGGAGTCTGATGTGTCAAGTTCAACTGATTTTTTTGGTCAACGGCAAGGAAGGATGAGAGACTATGTGTAGGAACCGAAATTCACACCGTCGATTTCAATAAATTAAGGAAAGTCAAGAAACCCTAACTTTCCTTGAGGTCTCGGATTCTCTGCGAGAGCCAACGACAAGTAATCGAGTAAACTTGGTAAACATGAAAAGATAACAAAACGAATTTAGAAAACAATAGATCTTTATTTCAAATTTGCGTATGAGCGCTCCAAAGACAAAAGCGTACATGAAGCTTGTCTGGAAACGGGATCGCAAAGGAATTCATATAACACAAGTAGCAAAACGATACTAAGTTTTCTAGCTCTACCACCTATTTCGAGAGAAACCTATGTAGCTGCAACTCCCTTAACAATATACGGAAAAGATGAAAAAGGTTTGAAGGATTTGGGACTGGACCTTAAGAAAGGCTGCCTACATACCCCTTTCGAGGATGAACTCAGACGTAGTTCAATTAAAAGAGTGGACCAAGAGATTGAACTGCCAGGGAAAGTTCGTCTGGTAATCGAGTACCAGTCATAGAAACCAAGCTTGTCGAGAATAAAGCTTAGGGCTTCTAAGTGCCATGAGTTGTAGAGTCTAAGGAAATCAGAATCGTCGAACAACGATGGAGAAACGTCTGAGTATAACTCTCCCCTTATAGCCACCTAAGTTCTTACAAGCTAATAGAGCTTCTCCTGATTTCAATCTTTGGATCCCTCTGTCTTTAGCTTCAGCTCCCCTTATATATGACTTCTGGGTCAGTTCCCCTTTCCTTTTTTGCCCCTAGATCGAGTTTATCGCTTCGCGGAAATATATCTTTTTATCTCGATCTTCATCATTGTCTTGGAATCTTGACATTTATCTTCAAATTTCGCGAGATTTATCTTCTTCTGCGAGTAAAGATACACCTTCATAACATTGTTGGGCTCAATTTCATATGAAATCACAAGTGGGTATTTAGTCGTATTTCGACTTAAACGTTCTTACGATCTCTTCGAAAGAACGTTTAATAATACAATGTCGATTTATAGAGGAAGTTCACACTCCTGGTATAGGTTAGACAACTGTTGTGTTGAGTTAACCGTTGCCGTTTATACGATAACCATGAACTTCATTCGGAAAAAAAGTGTTTGCGGTTTTTATCGCAAAGTTCCAACTGTAATTCTGATTGAGATGAAACGAAGAGAATTTCGATCCATATTTGAGAGAGAAGCCAATAGGTATGGTCTCACTCGCCATATGGCGACCTGGGAGCTGTACTGGACGACCCGGGGTTCATTTGGCGACTCTAACTTGTTTTAATCGTAAAATCTCGACCGTAACTCCGATTGGGACAAAATGAAAAGAATTTCGATCGCGAATCGAAGAAGAATAAAAAAGGAGAGACATAGCTCGCCATATGGCGACCCAGACTTGGAGAGACACAGCACGCTATATGGAGAGCAGAGGTCGCCATATGACAACATGGTCTTTGAAAGGTTAGGTCGCCATATGGCGACCCGAACTTGGTGAGATCGGGTCGCCATATGGCGACATGAACTTGGACAGGCCAGGTCGCCAATGGCGACCCAGACTTGGACAGGCCAGGTCGCCATATGGAGACACAGACTGGTCGAGGTTAGGTCGCCTTATGGCAACCTGGACTAGGTGAAGTCAGATCGCCATGTGGCGACCCGGACTGTATGGGTCTTGGTCGCCATATGGCGACCCATGCTTCATGTGTGCAGGTCGCCATATGGCGACCCAGGTTCATTGTGTGCGGGTCGCCATATGGTGACCCGTGCCTTGAGAGTATGGGTCGCCATATGGCGACCCGTGCTTCCGGAGTGCAGGTCGCCATATGGCGACCCCTGCCTTGAAAGTGTGGGTCGGCGACCCGTGCTTCCTGAGTGCAGGTCACCATATGGCGACCCGTGTTTCATTAGTGCAGGTCGCCATATGGCGAACCGTGCCTTGACAGTGTGGGTCACAATATGGTGACACGTGCTTCCCGAGTGCCGATCGCCATATGGCAACCCATGCTTCCCAAGTGCCGGTCGCCATATGGCAACCTGTGGTCTATGAGAATGGGTCGCCATATGGCGACACGTACATTATGTCCGGGGATCGTCATGTGGCAACCCATACGTTATGTGTGGGACTCACGGTATGATGACTTGCTCCTTGCGACTTGATCGTTCTTCGAAAACTTTTGAGAGCCAAAACCTCGAAAGAATATATTTTCGAGGACTTGAGCCGTTGATTTTGTCGTGACCAATTTTGACCCCAACAGTTAGCTCCCCAGCTCGTTAGACCATGGGCTTTTAGCGTTAGGCTTTAGCGGGCGGTTAAGCTGGTTGTGTAAGCTAGACGGTATCATCGGCTGAAAGTCC
The DNA here is from genome assembly GCA_905132885.1 of Moricandia moricandioides. Lineage (NCBI taxonomy): Eukaryota > Viridiplantae > Streptophyta > Magnoliopsida > Brassicales > Brassicaceae > Moricandia > Moricandia moricandioides. The sequence continues at coordinate 152,547 of CAJHQQ010000241.1, forward strand.
AAGGATGAATAGTAAATATTCTTGCCAATAAGAAGGTGGAGCCGTTCGTGCCTTGTCGCGGAAAACAGTCAGGGACTACGTTTTCCAGACCGAGATGGACAAGATGACTGGCTACATGGATGAGTGTGAAGGTGTTGAGACTCTGGTCCCTCCTCTCGAGGAGAAGGTGCTGGGATATTGGGATCCCATCCCAGTTTCTCCCAATATAGAGGAGACCGCGACCGAGGTTACCGACGTGGGGGTCGAGGTGAATCAATTCGTGGGAACGTTTGGTAGTTCGATGTCGAGAAACTTCGTATTGGACCCTTGAAGGATCTAGATTATGTTCTCTGGTTTAAAATCTATTTGTGGCCATGCGTGGCCGTTTTATGCTTATTTGTGTTGCCGGTTTTTTTTGTTCAGGCTTAGGCCTTATGTGGCCGTTTTTATTATCGGGACTGGCCGTATGTGGCTTTGAATCCCTGCCTTAGATGGCTTTGAACTATCATTTTATTGAAAGGATTTAAGGTTTTAAGAGTGTGTTTAGTAGTTGCGTGTGGAGGGAAAATTATGATTTGTCATCTCGTAACCTAACTCTTATTTGTAGATCGTTCTATTCGTTGCTCGTTCAAGATGTACGAAAAAGTTCTGCAGCGTTTAGATGTGGAAGAAGAGGAATGCTTTCAGGATCTCCTATCTTTCGATATTCATTCCTTGAGACGTTAGAGACCAGTGTGCTGGGTTTAGGGAAAGACCTAGGTTTACTCTCGGTTAAGGCTGTGCTATGACTAATCGGCTTTCATTTTTCGTGTTGCGATTTCAACCTTATTTCGTACCGCTTTAAAATTCGTGATATGTTCTCGGCTTATACGACTTGTATGGTCGGAATCGAGTATCTTTTCGAGGCAATTTTTAAGTCTCCCGAAAGTGCTGACCAAAATTTTTGGAGTTCTTTTATAGCACTATTATCCTTGTGTCGGATGTATGATAGTTATCCTTGTGAGATAACTTAGTCTGTTTAGGACGTTGAGAGTTTGTTGTGACCAGCAACTAACTTATTGGTAGATATTATCGTTTTTGATCTTCCGCGAAATACACGTGTTTGAGAGGGTGTGTGTGTTTTATAGTCGCGGATGGAATTTCTTTAAGGTGAGCATTCCGTTTTGGAAAGTTTTGACGAAAAACAGTTCTTCAAGCGTCAGTGACGTCTCACTGTGTCGAAGGTCGAGTTTTTCTTTTGTATGCTGCATTTCGTGCTTGAAATGTTCGCGGGCTTGAAGATGTGTGGCATCACAAGGGTTTTAGTTTAACCTTACAGCAGAGAAACATTTTGTTTTGTTTGCGGATGTTCGCAGCCAAAACTGTTGTTCCTGTTCAGATGTTAAATTATTTGATTTGTTAGCGAGGAATTAGGACCAGTAGGTCGCGTAAGTTTAAACCCTGAGAATGTGCAACTTCCTTCACTGTGCTTTGTGAAGAATCGGCCTCCCGAGATTTATTTCGTGTAAAGTTAAGGATATTTCGTATAGCTCTAGGAGCTTTGTTACGAGTTTCTCCTTATGTGCCGCTTTTTACTTGTAAAACATTGTGGGCTTAGAGTAAACTCGGAACATATTGAACTTGGTCGATTGTTAAGAAGTTTAAGTTTACCGTTAACCGATTGGTGGTTACAGCTAAGTTTTGATATTAAGAATTTATCGTGTGATTTCCAATTCTGGGTTATATGATAATTATTTGCACTTGGCGTTTTTAGACTAATCGTGGATTGTCGTTTTGCCGTTAAGTGATTTGATGGAGCAGTGGTCGCTCAAACATTTTGACTCGGTCGGAAGGATGTGTTTAGCCGCATAGCCGAGGACGTTGCTGGTCACGGATTAGACCATGGTACGTTCGTGTTAACATTAAGGTCATGTTAGTTTAGAATTGTCCCAAAGAGGATGCTGAATTCTGGTTTGGACTTTTATCAGAAGGCGTAATTGGCCGAGCTCCAAAGAGCGTTTGTCGAGATTGATGGGCCAAGTCGGAGTTTTCCGTGCTAAGATGGCCAATGGTGTTAGAAACAATATTCCACTTTAGGTATCAGTTATACGATGAATGTTTCGTATAATGTTTCCTATAATCGTACATTTTTTTTTGTATGATGAAGACAAAACCTAAGAGTTTTGATAAAGAACACATTCGAGATGATTCCCTGCTCGAACGGAACCGAGGGAGATGGGAGGCAGAATCCAGCGAGTCGCATGGCTAAAGAATGAGATCTGTAAGATCGTAGTGCGAATAGATAAAGTTTAGTTTTTTTTCGTTGAGAGATGAGTCATATGACTTTTTTTAGCTATTCGTAAATCATCCAAAACACTTCTCCGTAAAAATTTCTATATTCGCTTCTGAAAGTTTCTTCGCATAACTTGGTGCGGCTATATGAAGGATGTTTCGCGTAAGTTTTACGAGGAGTGTATACCATTGAAGCAAATTGAGAATCTCTCTCGCGAATTACTCATGATATTTGCGAACGAGGCATGTTTTTTCCTTATTCTCTTTTCTGCATGGCGAAGTCGTTTTTCATGACACCGATCTTGTTTTTATTTAGGATCTTTCGTATAAAATGTTATAGTTATACGAAGGTAATGGGTGATCGATTTAATGAGGCATCGCATTGCCTAAATGATTTTCTGTCTACTGCTGTGATAGTTTGATTTCTCGAAAGCGTTTTCTTGATGCGAGACAAAAAATTTGAAGTATGGGGGTATACGAGTATAGTATACGTACCTACTCCCTCCTTTTTTTTAAGAACCGATATTTTGATGGGTTGTGTACGTGTCTTCTTTCTAAGATTAGAATGATCGACAATCCAGATCGGTTTAAAGACGACGCTAGGATTGTGACTTGGTTAATTTCGGGTTGACGACTAGGAACATGTAGGTTTTAAGAAAATTTCTAGGAACGAGTTAGTTTTAAGGCGACAATCGCGTTTCTAGTTCATTCTTTCTTTGGGAAGCAAGCTTAGTATGCGTTGCGATCGTTTCTCAGTTTTCCGAGAGCTTAGATTGGTTTGTAAGATATGTGTTGGGGTCAAAAACAGTATTTTCAAAATCAGCATCTAAAAATAGTGTTTATACACGAATGCAGTCTCGAAATCGACTTAACAAAAGTTTCATGGCCAAAACTTGAAAGAAAGGAACACGGATCATCCAACTCGCCAAACAGGCGAGTTAGATAACACGAGCAAATTCGGATCAAATCAATCCAGTTTCACTTCATCCTCGTTAGACTCCCTCTTTCGATACTTGATTGAACTTTCTTTTTTCCGTCTCGATCGGGATTGACATTGGAATCTTACCGAAAGAACTCATTTTCTCGAGAAAGGATCGGGTCGATCGTATGAGATGATAACGGTTAACTAAAAACCTAGCGTCACACGTCCCATATGAAAGATCCTACCTCTCGGACAACGTCGTCTTAATAATGTTATCTCGATAAAATTGTGGAAACGCCTAAGTCAAAAAACGGTCCGACGAGGTCTAAAGCTTGGCTAAAGGCCCACTCACAATTTTATCCAAAATCAAGCCCAAAATTTGTGACGGTTTATCTTTTATTTTTCAGGAAAGGATAAATTTTAAGTTCAAAGGGATAAATGTCAAGATCAAAGGATAAGTGTTAAGTTTCCGAAGATAATCATGAAGATCGAGGAAAAAAAGAATATTTCCGCGAAGCGATAAGTTCGACCAAGGGCAGAAGGGGAAACAGAAAACCGCCTCTAGAGGAGTATATAAGGACTTCGAGGGTGATGATGCAGGGGACACACGAAAATCTCTACTCAGAGCAAACGTAGCTTAGCACTTAATGCATTTAGGCAACTTTCTGTTTTTGTTATTCGAGTTGCGACTCAACTAGGGATTTGCAGTCTTAGGTTTTTAGAACTAGGGATCTCGCCGACAGATCTCATAGCCTAGGCTCCTATCCTTCCCACAATTTTGCGCTAGAAGGAGGGGGATCTCGGATTATCTAACTAAAAAAATCACCGAACGCTCGACACATAGCGGCGAAACGGACAGCTGTGTCAACTCTTTCGAGAAAATAGCAACGGCCAACCCGGTCAAACCTCTCAATGATCTCCTTGTCATTGAGCTAAAAATCCAGGATATCGATGTCACAAGGGTATTAGTCGACACCGAAAGTTCGGCCAACATCTTCCTTAAAGACACACTCGAAAGAATGAAAGTCGATTTTATCCGAAATCACGGCAGATCCAAACCCAATATTAGGGCTTTTGGGGGAAGCTACCATGACTCTCCGCACGATCAACCTCTCGGTAGAAGCCAGGAGCGTGTCAAAAGTTGTGGAGTTCATGGTCATCGATCGACCCACGTCCTACAACACAATCATAGTGATCCCATGGTTGAACTCGATGCAAGAAATACCGTCGACGTACCATATGGGCCTCAAGTTCCCGACCCCGAGCGGAATCCAGACCCTTTGGGGAGATCGTAGGATCTCGCGAGTTTTTCTTCGCTGCAGAGTCGAAACGGAAGAATCCGTTAGCTGAATTTCCACTTAAAAAGAAAAAGAAATTGCCTGCCATCGACAACACACCATAACAAGACGATACTGAAGTCTTTTGTTAGTCGCGAGCAATCGAAGCTTTGGATGGGAGACGACAACCAGCCTGCGAGCCAGTTGTCTCAGTATGTCTAGACGAAGCGTTCCCAGATCGCTCTATAGAGATCGGTGCGAACCTGAGCGAGTCTCTGAAAATTGAGCTCATAGCTTGTCTGAAGGAGAACTCGCACACATTCGCATGGACCGCAGAAGATATCGAGGGATCAACATCAATGTCACATGTCATGAGCTCAACGTTGACCCGACCTTCAAACCCGTCAAACAAAAAAGATGAAAATTGGGACCAGAACGCGCCGAAGCGGTCGACGTCGAGGTCGAAAAACTCCTCAAAGTCGGGTCCGTAACAGAGGTCAGGTATCCCGATTGGCTCGCTAACCCGATAGTTGTCAAAAAGAAGAATGGGAAATGGAGAGTCTGCGTCGATTTCACCGATCTCAATAAAGGAAGCCGAAATGATAGCTTCCCGCTACCACATATCGACCCCCTGATTGAAGCAACCTCAGGAAATAAACTTATGTCCTTTATGGACGCCTTTTCTGGGTATAATCAGATTAGAATGAATCCCGACAATCAAGAAAAGACCGCAATCATAACCGATTGTGGTACTTAATGTTACAAGGTAATGCCATTCGGTCTGAAGAATGCTGGCGCAACTTATCAGTGGCTCGTCAACGTAATGTTCTCAGGACAACTCGGAAAAACAGTGGAGGTTTACATTGACGATATGCTCGTAAAATCCCTCGAAGAAGAAGATCATACCGCCCACCTTCGAGAATGCTTCGAGAGGCTAAAACTCCACAATATGAAACTAAATCATGCAAAGTGCAGGTTCGCAGTGGCATCGAGAGAATTCTTGGTCTCCCTCGTGACCTACCGTGGGATCGAAGCCAACCCGAAACAGATTACCGCGCTGATCGAAATGGCTTCTCCAAGAACGAAATGAGATGTACAGAGATTGAATAGTAGGGTAGCAGTACTAAACAGATTTATCTCACGATCAGTGGACAAATGTTTGCCGTTCTACGACACTCTGAAGGGGAACAAGAAATTCGAATGGACCGAGGAATGTGAAAAGGCTTTCCAATAGCTGAAGCATTACTTAGCTACTCCCCTGGTACTCGCGCAACCTTCAAAAGGAGAACCGCTCTTCCTGTACATCGCCGTATCAACCACTGCATTAAGTAGCGTCCTTATCCGAGAAGAGTAAAACTCTGCTTGACGAAGAGGCTCGCTATCCGATGATGGAAAAACTGGCATTTGCAGTAGTAATGTCAGCACGAAAGCTAAGGCCGTACTTCCAGTCCCATACAATCGCAGTACTCACATCATTTCCACTGCGGGCTATCTTGCACAGTCGCAGTCAATCTGGAGATTGGAAAAATGGGCGATCGAACTGAGCGAATACGACATCGAGTATCAAACGAAAACCTGCGCAAAGTCACAAGTACTCGCTGATTTCTTAGTAGAACTCCCTGCAGGGTGCACTGCCAGCCTAGAATCCGACTGGACCTAGACCCTCTACATTGACGGATCCTTGTACAAGCAAGGTTCTGGGATAGGAATCCGACTCGTGTCACCAACGGGGGAAATACTTGAACAATCATTCCGATTAATCTTCCACGCCTCGAAAAACGAGGATGAATACGAAGCCCTAATGGCAGGGGTACGATTGGCACACGGCTTGAAAATACGCAACATTTACGCATACTGTGACTCCCAACTCATGGCAAGCCAATACAGCGGGGAGTACGAAACAAGAGACGAAAGAACGGATGCCTACTTAAAACTCGTTTGATAATTAGCTCAAAGCTTCGACCAGTTTGTGCTCACCCGGGTTCCAAGAGCCGAAAACGCCCAAGCCGACGCCCAAGCCGCCCTAGCATCCAGTTCGGACCAATGGTTAAGCAGGGTGATTCCCGTAGAATTCATAGAACATCTTAGCATCGGACCACCCGTTGTCATAAACCTAATTGACTCTCCTGACGGTGATACTGGCGAAGTTGATGACCAAGCCACACAAGAATCCGGGCTGATAGAATACAGATTCAATGAACCTTGTATGAAGGAAATCCTTGCGTATATTGCCAACAGAGAACTCCCTGCAGAAAAATGGGCTGCCTGAAAGATTAAAACCTAGGCTGCGTGATACGTCTTGATTGACGAAGAACTATACAAGTGATGATTTTTAGGGCCACTCATGACCAGCGATACAGAATCGATCAATGCTCATGACTCGACGTCGATCGGCGGCCATTAGGTTCTTCTGATCGACGACCATGCGGTACCATCGATCGACGGCTGCTCCTTTCATTTCGACATCGATTCTGATTTTTGCTTTGTTTGACTATGTGTAGATGGACGAGAGGAGAACTAAATCACGATACGAAGTCAGTGGCCCCAGCTCTGGGTTCTCCATGCCGGGACCCTTGGCCCAAAGAAGAGGAAGCTATACTTGTTACATTAGAGGACTATCCTGATCCTTGGAGAGCGATGCAATCAAGAGACTGCACACACTACCCCTGAGCGAGGAATGGGAAGACTTCGACAGACTCTATTACAAAGCCTGGCAGGGCGTTACCATCGAGGCAACCAAGTTCGCTGACAAGAAAACCTTGAAGAAACTAGGGCTCTACACCGATTTCAGACTGATGGTGCATGAGCTTGGGTTGGGCACCATGGATACTTAGCCATATCCTCTATACCCCGACATGGTGCGGCAATGTATCTCCACAGCTCAGGTGCTCTACAAGAGCCGCAAGAGTGAAGGTGGCGCATGAGGCCACCCTGACCTTCTTCATCAGAGGCATCTGGTACAGGATTCCCATCCCACAACTGTGTGAGATCTATTGATTTGACATTGGTGACAGCGCTTGTTCACTCGCTGCATTCCCTGGCCTACCTCCCTTTTGGGGCCTCATTGGGACTGGCCACTTCGACTCCGGCTCAGCCACCCAAATGGACGTCCGTCACCCGACGCTTCTCTACTTCCTGAAGGTCCTTGCCAACACCCTGTTGTGAAAGATGGAACCCAACAAGGTTGGGGTTCAGAAGCTGACACTACTATACTATTCCGTCGGGGAATTAGCGGGGCTCGACGACGAGTTCTTTCCTCCACCTCTGAGCGATCAGCAGGTGAACATTGGAGCTATATTTGCGGAGCATCTCGCGACCCTGAAGGACAAACCCTCAAGGGTTTTGGCGCGAAGAGGGAGACGATAGGGAGCCTCCTGACGCCCACCTTCAGCTTTCTTGGCATTTGCCTTGAGGGAGATTCGGTGGAGAGAGGATTGCGCTTTATGGATGAGGGTCACCAGACGAGAACCCAGTGGCTGAAGGAGGGACGCTTTTGGTCCTTTGTGGATGACGAGGGACCTAGGATGATAGCACTTCCAGTTCAAGAGGTGACAAACTTCTATGACGATCTACAGCGTCTCGCATTCGACCCAACTGAGCACCACATCTATACTGCACCCCTCAGAGTACGACGCAGAGGCGGTCTCCGCCCAGCAAACCCGATCGCAGCAGATGCAGAGGACGAGCCAGCACATCCACGTCCACCTCTCCCAGCCTTCCCTGAGATTCCAGAGATCCGCATACATGACCATGGTGGACGCGCTTCGAGCGAGTCGTGGTGGACGCGCTTCGAGCGATATGGGCGAGGGTAGAGACCATGTAACGATGCCAGTGCTTCAGCCGTCCCAGAACACGAGCCAGATCACCACCAGCACTACAGCAGCAGCTGCAGCAGGACCAGGATACATCTGACGAGGAGTAGTCTTTTCGATACTTCTTTCTCTTTTACTTCATCTCCCTTTCAGACTTATACTTATGTTTATTTATTTTTGTTGCATTTCTATTTTCGACTTACTATTTATTTATTACTGTTTGGATCTTATTTTCACCATGTGTTTGAGTGTCTAAAAGAGATAACCTAAAGAGAGATGATTGGAATGGAGAGTAGACACAGACGATTCAGTCTAAAAGCCTACCATCGATCGACGCCTCCTTGTTGCTATCGATCGATGGCGCTCTAACATAGCGTAAAAAATTTCTAAATTTATTTATATTATTACTTAATTCAGTATCTATTCAATATATGTAGGTTTCCTGATAGTTCTAATAAACCATCGATCGTCGATGATGGTTTACCATCGGTCGACGCTCATCTTCTACCATCGATTGATACTCCTAACAGAGTTGGTATATTCATTATTTCTAACACTGTTTACTTATAATTTAATTTCTCCTAATCAATTCAAGGTGGATTACACTGGGGACATTGTAATTTAAGTTTGAGGGAGGTTCTCTAATGCTATTTTATTGTTTTGAGTTTTATTTACTATCTATCTATAAGTTTTTCAAATTTTTTTATCAAGTCAAGAAAAGGACTATGATCAAAATATATACTATTAACTAACCACACTTTAGCACCATTCTTAGAAGGTTGTTTGCAGAGATTAGTAGAGATACCGAAGTGGATCATCCTGCCACTACATCACACTTGCTTAGAAAGTTTGAAGGAATCAAAGCTGACATTATTTGCTTGCTTTGGGATTTTGGTATACACTAGATTGGATTTCGTCTGCAAGTCTGGAAGTAAAAGTCTGTGTGCTTCTGATTCCCCTCTCTCTCCCCTTCAGACTAAAAAAGGAGTCGAACAGGATTTGGTGGCTACAACCACTAAAGATGGATATATGATCCTAGAAAGAGATAAAGGTCAAAAAGAAGTGAACAGGATTTGGTGGCAAAAACCATTAGGGTTTGATTCATGGAAGCCTATCCAAATATCTCAGTCAATTAAAAAAATAAAACGATACCCTGAAAAGAAGGGAGACATTGACTGAGAAGAAGTGAGAAGAGAGAGAGGAAAGGAATGAAAGAAGGCTATATGTGTGTTCAGATACTTTAAAAGGTAAGAGTCCATGTATCCTTTGCTCGATACTCCCAAGGTAAAGCCTACACTTTTATTTTATGCAAAGAAATGAAATCAGTAGAGGGGTGAGTCAAACTAGTATTCACAAAATTGTTGGTAGAATGAAATTGGTTGCTATGCTAGGATATGGTGTATAAAGTTTCTATGTGAATGACTTGATACGATGTGGATGCAATAGAGTAAGGTGACAGTTATACTTAGACATTATGTGAGTCTTTGTTTTCCAAAACTTCTCACACATGCTTTATTTGCTTGAGGACAAAAAAATGTTAAGTCTGGGGGAGTTGATATACTATGGATTTTACCTATGATATATATAATATATTTAGAGTCTTTTATATGCATTTGGTATTGTTTTAGAGTATTTACAGGTTTAGGTACTTATTGGAAGTAAATTGAACTTTTGGACTATTTTGGAGCAATTAGGATTGCCCAGCAGAAACTCAGAGTCGGACCCAGATTTATGAATAGACCATCGATCGACGTCATACACTGTACGTCAATCGACGATGAAGTCGGGAGAAAGATTCGCGAGGTCTTGAGAAATTACAAGTTTTACCCATAAGTTTCATTTATTGCAAGACAAGTCCCTGACCAAAATTTAGACTATTTATTAGGGTTTTGTATCTTTGTTAAGCCCTAAGATGAGTAGCCGAAAGGTTACAATAGAGTTTTAGAGTTGGAACACACTGATATATCTATTGGAGAGAAAGATCTAATCATCATTACAGAGAAGATCTTGAACTCCTTATCTTTTTACACAGTTTATCCTATACAATTTATTCAGACTTTTTTCATGTTCTTTATTGTTATGTCTGAGTAGTTCTCTATTACATTTAGGGTAATTCAATGGTAGTAATGTATTGTTGATTTTATTGAATTTTTTTGGGTAATCTTCTTGGTTCTTTGTTTAAGTTGGTCTTAATGCTAAGTTGAATTTGATCACCTCAACCTTAGAAATTAGTGTTCTATAGCGCAAGAGAGAGCTTGGTTATAACCTGGAATCTAGCTTAAACAAACTAAATAACTAGTAACAAACGAGAGTTGAATTAGAAGTTTTGAGAATCAATCAAACCGCGAAACCAGTATTGTTTAAAATGAACATCGATCGACACTCAGCCGAGATGCGCGAGACTGATCTCCTAAACCCTTAGGTTTAAATTCAGAACGATACTTAATAAAACCCTAACAATCTATTAGTATGCATTATTAAAATCTACCTGAGATTTCTCTTCAGTCTAATCTCCTAAATTAATCTTCACAAACCAAATCAATCTTAAATATTGCTTTTATTGTTATTGTTATAATTCATCAAGCTTTAATTCGAAAACAATAAGTCTATTGTGCAATACTAGAGTCTCTGTGGATTTGATCGCAAAGTACTTGTTGGGGTCAAAATCGGTTATGACGGAATCAACGTCGGAAACCTACCGGAGAATGCATTTGTTGGGGTCAAAAACGTTATTCTCGAAATCAGCATCTAAAATTTGTGTTTCTATACGAATACAGTCTCAAAATTGACTTAACAAAAGTCTCCGGGCCAAAACTCGAAAGAAAGGAACATGGATCGACCAACTCGGCCGTATGGTGAGTTGGACTGTCCAACTCATCATACCGGCGAGTTGGATGGCACGAACCGACCAAATCGCATGTATCGCGAGTTGGTCAGCACAGATCGACCAACTCGCTCGTATGGCGAGTTCGACAAGGCCAACTCGCCATACGAGCGAGTTGGTTGGTCGAGTTGGTTAGAGAATTTAGGCAATTTTTTGTTTTTGTTATTCGAGCTCTGACTCAACTAGGGTTTTGCAGTCTTAGATTACTAGAACTAGGAATCTCACCGACAGCTCTCATATCCTAGGCTCATATCCTATTGTAAATGCTCATACGCAAATTCAGAATAAGACATATATTTGCTCTCTTTCGATTCGTACTTTGTTTTCCATATTTACTTCATATTCTGATTGATTGGCATGTGGGTTAGCAGATATCCGGGACCTCTGGTAAACTAGGGTTTACCCTGCGTTCCTAATTCAACGGAAATCGACAATGCGAATTTCGGTTCCCACAGTTTAGCGCTAGAAAGAGGGGGGGGGGGGTAATGATCAATCTAACTCTAAGCCATCAATGCTCAATCGAAACAAGTCAAATCCCAACAACCAACAGCCTCGTGACGATAACGTCATTGACGAGAACATTGAAAACACTCCATCGACAAACGTCAATGTGGTCAACGCCGACGCAAACACAGCAACTTTAGAGGAGGTGAAGAAGATGCACGACTTTTGAGAAGAAGATGGCAGAATATGATAAGGTCATGAATTCTCTCGCTAAACAGGTTGAAACCCTCACAGCAAGGAACATGGCCATCTTTCCGCGGGGAACAACCCGAATCCGCGGAAGAAGACTCGACTTCGCAACGCCTTTGGACCGGTCCGATAACGCGCAAGGAAAACCGTTTGGACAAAACCCTGACGAAGTCACCCCCGCGCCTACATGGAAAAACCCGGGGGACCTTCCTCCTATCGAGGAAGATAAAGAAGGAGGAGAAGTCAAACGTGTCAACGTGGAATCCAGCAGTCAGTCTGAACCTACGGATGAAGACGCAGACATACATCCGCGTCGCACAGGAAGTTGAGCAGCTCGGGACGAAGCCCAGTTCGACAACCCTGTGAACGAAGAAGAAGAATCTATCTTCTGGAAAGAACAGGAAGATCTGGCCAAGGAGAAAACTCGGAGCATTCGCAGCAACCACCGACAAAGTCGCGATAGACGCACTTCGAAAAACGCTCTGGTTCAGGAAGTGAATAACTTTAAAAGAGTTGCATACGATCCAAGACTTTCTTCACCACGGATAACATTTTCATCGAAGAAAATACGAGGGTCTTGTCCCAAAAATGGAAGCCAACAAAGAATGCGTCAATGGATCAGGGCTCGCAACGATAGAAACGCCCAACACGGAGACGAAGAAGCAAAGGGAGCGCATAGCTACGCTATTAACTCCGGATCAAGGATGGACGGCGGGTAATACGTGGATCCAAAATCCAAGTTTTGACGAAAACGACTTATGCTATTTTCACCAAACGCGCGGACTCGACCATTAACTGCAAAGTTCTCGGCGCAAGATTGGCCGCAAAACTGCTCTCCGGAGAACACTCATGAGTCTCCAACGTGAAGGATCTCATCCGCGACTTAGTCCCCCCCCCCCCCCCCCCCCCCCGAAAAACAACAGAGCTCCTCAAATGGAGAAACCTTCAAAAGGGGACCAATCGGGAGAAAAGCGCGGAAGAATGCAGGATGATAAGAGCAACGATAGCAACCTTCGCAGGGTAAACATGAACATAGTTGGATCACAATTCTACAGCGACACCGTCTCGGCCATCAAAGCTTATCAGCGCAAAGCAGAGACAAGCGCGAATTTGACAATCTCGCCCACGATCAATGACACTCCAAAACAAGTAATCACTTTCGACGAAGAAGAAGTCAGAGGAATCGATTAGCCATACTGCGACCCACTCGTAATCGATCTCGTGATAAGAGATCTCGAGGTCGCCAGGGTTCTCATAGACACCGAAAGCACAGTCAATGTCATCTTTCGCGATACTCTTAAATGGATCAACATCGAGTTAGGCGAAGTTGTACCATCACCTAAGCCGCTAATTGGTTTTTCTGGCATAACATCAATGACCCTCGGATCTATAAAATTACCTGTGGCAGCAAAAGAAGTCACCAAGATCATCGATTTCGCGGTCGTCAACCACCAGCCATCTACAACGTCATCATGGGCACGCCTTGGCTAAACGCCATGAAGGCAGACCCATCAATTTACCACTTAGGCATTAAATTCCCAACTCACAACGGGATTGCCGTAATTTGGGGCTGCCAGAAGCAGTCGAGACGCTGATTCCTGGCCGAACATAAGCTAAGACAAATAAAAAAAACCGCAATGACAAATTCCAAGCGCCCGAGGATAGCCCACACATCAGCCGAAAGTACTTTGGGTAAGGATGACCCTGAACCGTCAATCCTAGCAACAGCCAGAGAACAACCAGTTCCAGTGCCAGACACGCCCATCCTATCAAAGAAGACAAGTCCAACAGAAGGCATCGACTCAGCAACTGACGCAGTCGACACAAACCCAACGGCCTAGTAAACAGACTCACCCAAACAAACAGAACTACGATATGGCTTGATCCTCGAAAGAGGTACGTAGGCAACTCGTCAAAAGACGAGTTCAGCTATCCCCCTCTCTTAAAAGGGGGGGGGGGGGGAGAGGGTACATATACGAACACTCGTATATTCTCACATTCAGAAATAAAAAATTTTGAATTGTACCCTGGATTTTCAAAACTTTTCTCGAAAATAAAGACTTCTTTATAAATTCGTAAATTGTCTATCAGCCCGCAAAGAAACACTATGTCGTACATCCTTAAACGAGCAAAACGATTATCGCACCATCCCAGAAAAGAAAACTCGCGAAAATCGTTCTACCTAAAAACAGATCAACTCTACACCATCCTATCTCGGTCGAATCATTGATTCCCGATCAAAGCAAGAAATCCTGGTTCAATACGCTCAAAACGTTACTTACGCAAAGTAAGTTTTTCCCACCTCGGCCTCCACTGTTTCGGGAGAAAGATTGGTCTCTTTAAATAAAAGTTATACGAAACGTATCAGAGATCGAAATCCACTGAAACAAAAAGGGGGTGGGGGGGGCGGGAGGGGGGGGGGGGGTAAAGAAAAGAGAAAAAGGGGCTACACTTGATCAATGATACCTTTCAAACCCCATATAGTCCTAAAGACAAAGAGGCCGTTTTCCTCTATTGAAGCATCGTCAACACGGACGAAAAACAAGTATTTCCACCATTCATGGTAGTTCGACACAAATTCGCTTATGATCGTCATCCCCAACCGAGGCCTCAACTAAATTATTGACAATTTCCCGACTGGTTTAAGCAAAGCGTCGAGGTGTTTGGCATCGAGGGTTATACCCTACTCGTAACTCAGCACGAGAATCCCGACAATATGCTGCAAGCCACACAGGTTTATTTGACCAATCGATATCTTAGAACAATCGAGAAGTCGCGCTATGACCTCGGGAATAGGAAACCACAAATGGCATTGCGTCAGGAACACCTTGTAACACGTGAACTAACCATCAGGTGGAAACTTTAAAACCTCTCCTGCCTCCAGAAGACAAAACTTGACCGATTCAGGAACTTGGAAATGGCTCCGGATGGCATTCAGCCCATTCGGACAGCTTTTTCTGGGACAACCCTCTATGGGGTTGGCACGAAACGGAGGCAAGCCCCACGTACCTGGTCTGGGGTGTTTCACAACTCCCCTGCCCACCCAGTACGCTTCAGCTTCTTCAGTATCGATTGAGTAGGCCAAGAATTCAACCTTCGATTCAGCATCATTGTGTTACGAGCTGGAACCATTGGGGAAGGAACGGTCATCACGAGACTTTGAGGAAAACTCTCTCCCCAAAGACATAGCTTCCTTTTGGCCGAAGGAATAAAAGAGAAAATCTTTTGATTCTTAAAAAAAAGTTTGTGGAAATATACAAATGAAGAATTTGTAAAACCACTCCACATACTTATAGAAGAAAGGATTCCGTTTTTCACCTCCACGCTTCAGAAGTCGGATTCAGCCTAATTCATCCAAAATGCTTAAAAACACTCGCAAGAACTTCACAGTTCTGACGAGCTGGGGGGCTAACTGTTGGGGTCAAAATCGGTTACGACGGAATCAACGTCGGAAACCTACCGAGAGAATGCGTTTGTTGGGGTCAAAAATGGTATTCTCGAAATAAGCATCTAAAAATCGTGTTTCTATACGGATGCAGTCGTGAAATCGACTTAACGAAAGTCTCCGGGTCAAAACTCGAAAGAAAGGAACACAGATCGACCAACTCGCCCGTATGGCGAGTTGGACAAGGCCAACTCGCCGTACAGGTAAGTTGGTAGGCATGACATGACCAACTCGACCGTATGGCGAGTTGGACAAGGCCAACTCGCCGAAAGGGCGAGTTAGATGGCACGAGCAATCCGACTCGCTCGTTTGGCCAGTCAGATCAAATCAAATAATTTTACCTCATCCTCGTTAAACCCCCTCTTTCGATACTTAATCAAACTTATCTTTATTCCGTCTCCATCGGGATTGACATTGGAACTTTACCAAAAAAACTCATTTTTCTTGAGAAAGGATCGGGTCGATCGTATGAGATGATAACGGTTAACTAAACACCTAGACTCATACGTCCCATACGAAAGATCCTATCTCTTGGACGACATCGTCTTAGCAATGTTATTTTGATAAAATTGTAGAAACGCCTAAGTCAGAGAATGGCCCAACGAGGTCTAAAGCTCGGCTAAAGGCCCCCTCGCGATTTTATCCAAAATCAAGCCCAAACTTTGTGACGAATGTTCTTTTATTTTGCAGGAAAAGATAAATGTTAAGTTTTAAGTGATAAATGTCAAGATTGAAGGATAAATGTTAAGTTTCCGAAGATAATTATGAAGAACGAGGAAAAAAGGAATATTTCCGCGAAGCGATAAATTCGACCAAGGGCAGAAGGGGAAAATAGGGTTTACCCTGCGTTCCTAATTCAATGAAAATCGGCAGTGCAAATTTCGGTTCCCACAGTACTACACTAAACCCCTTAATTGAGAGAGTAAGTGGGAATATAGGGTTAATTTGAAAGTGAAAAAAAAAACCCCACATCAGCTATCTACTTATGATTTGATTTTTCCTAACCAATCCGGGGCGGATTACACTGGGGACAGTGTAATTTAAGTTTAGGGGAAATTCGCTAACGCTATTTTATTGTTTTGATTTTTATTTCTATCTATATGTTTTTTCAAAAAGCTTTATCGAGTCAAGAAGAGGACTATGATCAAAAATTTATTATTGACTAACCACACTTTAGCACCATTCTTAGAAGGTTGTTTGCAGAGATTACTAGAGATACCGAAGTGGATAATCATGCCACTATATTACATTTGCTTAGAAAGTTTGAATGAACCAAAATTGATTTCCAACACTAATCCTGACATTATTTGCTTGCTTTGGGATTTGGTATACACTGGATCGGATTCCTTCTGCAAGTCTGGAAGGTAAAAGTCTATGTGCTTCTTATTCCCCTCTCTCTCCCCTTCAGATTAAAAAAAGGAGTCGAACAGGATTTGGTGGCTACAACCATTAAATATTGATTCATATGATCCTAGAAAGAGATAAAGGTCAAAAGAAGTTAACAGGATCTGGTGACAACAACCATTAGGGCTTGATTCATGGATGCCTATCCAAATATCTTAGTCAATTAAAGAATAAAAAGATACCGTCAAAAGAAGGGAGACATTAACTGAGAAGAAGTTAGAAGAGAGAGAGGAAAGGAATCAGAGAAGGCTACATGTGTGTTCAGATACTTGCAGAGGTAAGAGTCCATATATCCTTTGATCATTACTCCCAAGTTAAAGCATGCACTTTATTTTATGCAAAGAAATGAAATCAGTAGAGGGGCGAGTCAGACTAGTATTCTCAAAGTTGTTTGTATAATGGAATTAGTTGCTATACTAGGATATGAAATATAAAGTTTCTCAATGATTGACTTCATAGGATGTGCCTGCAATAGAGTAAGGTGACAATTATACTTAGATATCATGTGAGTCTTCGCTTTCAAAACCTTTTTCGCAGGCTTGTTTGCTTGAGGACAAGCAAAAGGTTAAGTCTGGGGGAGATGATATAACCTATTTATTACCAGCTTTACGCCATGTTATAGGCTCTATTTAGGGTCTATTATGTTTGTCTTGGCTATGTTTTAAGGTCTTTACAGGTCCAGACACGTTTTGGAGATATATGGAGATACTTGGAGCTTTTGGAGCATTTAGAGGAGAACAATCTGTAGCTGATCATTGTGAGAGTCGAAGTACAAGACTGTCGTCGATCGACGACACAACCTTGACGTCGACCGATGTTACAAGACCAAGATCGATCGATGTTGCACATCTGACATCGATCGATGACCAATTCGCAGACAGCAGATTTCAATCCCAAGTTAGAGACATGACACATGATTAGAAGATTACCCCTGGACGAGTTTTGACCTACACTTTAGGGTTTTATATTTATATTTTATGTATTGCACCAAGGTGTACAGTGCTGGAGTGTTGGGTGCTAGTAAGTGTGCTTTGTTTGTGTGTGCACCAGCACTCCATCATAGTTTTAGGATTTATTTAGGGAAAAGATTTATAACTCCTTAGGGAGATTTGCATTGGAACCCTAGTGTTTTATGCATGCATTATATTGAGATTGTTATTCTTACCTTGATTATGTCTGAGTAGTTATCAACTAGATTTAGGCTTTACCAATGGTATTGATGGATTAGCCAAACAATAGAATTGTTAGGGTTATTATTAGATCTATCAATAGAATTGTGTTTATTGCTTGTGTTCTAGAGTAGCAAACTAGAACCCTGATAATAGGATATTTAGGCGCAAGCGAGAGCATGGTCTACTACCGGAATTAATCATGTTGAGCTAGATTGCTATAAACAAACGAGATTTGATTTAGTTAATCTAGTGAACTTATCGAATTAGGTCATAAAACTTGACTCAAGAAACCATCGATCGATGCAGTATCATTGCCATCGATCGACGTCGATCGACGGTCATTCCGTGTAAACAAGCGAGAGCTGAGACATTGGACTTAGTCAATAGATTAGACTCGCAGCAAGAGCTAGTCGTCTTTTACATTAGATATCAAGTTCTATGATTAATACCCTTAGCTTCTATCCTCTATAATCCACTTGCCTGAAATCCTAGATCTAGCATATTTACATTTACATCTAGTTATTTTATTAGCATATTTCCATATTTCCATATTTACATTATTAGCATATTTTCATATTGCATCTACACTCTCTAATAAGGAACATTTTCTTAAACTGATTACTTGTTCCCAATATATATATATATATATATATATAATCACCTAGCTTAACCTTAGAAATAAGAAAGCTATTGTGTGTCATTGTTCTCTGTTGATTCGATCCCTAAGTACTACACATGATCTCTCTTGGCAAGAGTATTGTTTTGTGTGTTAGGATTAAAGGTTAATTTCATAGTTAATTGTTTAGGATATTTATACCCTGCTAGAACAGTACACACCCCCCCCCCATGTCATAGTCGTCGGGCCAATCGACGAATGCGATATAAGAGCGAGTGTATGCTCTTTCGATTTAGATGTTACTTATAGTTGCTGACAGACTGTTTTAGGTGATTTGTTTCGAGTATAAGTATAAGTACCCACTCCCCCCCCCCTCTATTGAGAGAGTGGGACATCTGAATCGTCTTGCGACGAGTTGCATACGTGCCCCTTTCGGGGATCAAGCCGCATCGCAGTTCAGTTCATGCCGCGAGCGTTTTTACTCAGCGGTTTCTGCTGCGCCGGTCGCCTTAGTCATAGTGACTGTTCTGGATCGACGACCTCCAAGTTTATCTCCTTCAGTTCGGTTAGGGCGTTGGGCTCGGTGGCTTGATTGCTTTTTTTGTCCGAAGTCATTGGTCGGGTGGATGATTATGGATCGTGCTTTTTAGAAGCATTTTCAGTCAGAGACTGAGTTATCTTCGTGCGTTTGGGTTTAACCATAGATTTCATTGTGATTTGCCTCAGCTTATGTTCGGGCTGGAAGCAAAGTCGTGAATGTTTTTGGCATCCCTAGATTTTTGCGGTTCCGTTCGGGTCGGAAACTTGATGCCCAGGTGATATGTTGGCATGACTGCCTTCATAGATTTTATCCAAGGCGTTCCCATGATTACGTTATAGATGGCTGGATGGTCGACGGCCGCAATGTTTATGATCCTTGTAACCTCTTTGGCCATGACCAGGAGTTTGATCGATCCAAGACTCATTGACGTTGTGCCATAGAAACCCGTGAGTGGTCTCGGTGTTGGTGTGACCTCGGATATATCGGCATTCATCCTTCTAAGTGTATCATGGATGATAAAGCCAATGGTACTTCATGTGTCTACAAAGACTCTGACAATCTCGAGATTCCTTATCCCAAGATCGATTACAAGTGGATCGCAGTGACGTTTGTCGATTCTGGCGGTCTCGTATTCTGTGAAAGTGATCGTATCTTTCGGGAAGTCTCGGGGTGAGGACTGATATAAGACTGTCTCGGGTTTCCGTTGACAAGATTTTATAGATGAGATGGTATTGTGGCAGTACTGTTATCCTCCGATGATCATGTTTACCCTGCGACGATTATTGTCGTTGCCTTTGTCATCTGCCCTTCTTCCACATTTTTTGTTCTCGCACGATTGATTTTCTTGAGGACCGTTTTATTCTGGTGGAGTTTGATCGGTTTTTGGCGGATAGTCGGCATCTCGAATGAGGTCTTTTATGTCTGTAATCTCTGAAATTTCCCCTGCGAGCAGTTTTTTTTTTTTAGCCTTGCACCGAGAACTTTGCAGTCCATAGTGGAATGGCCTCTGGTTTTGTGAAACTCGCAGAATGTTGTTACGTCGTTGGTCACTTTTTGGGTCCAGGGGTTTCCCGATGTTCTTCCTTTTTCTGACGCGGAGTGGATGGCATAAATATGCGCTCCCCAGAAGTCTTCCCCCTCGTGATAGACGTACTTGTCGTTACGAGAGGCCTTCCTTTTCAGCTTCTGTTCTGGTACAGCGTCTTTCGAGAATATTCTTGCTATTTAGTGTTTCTGCATTCATTTCTTCTTTGATGATGATATAGTCCATTGCTTTATGAAGAGCATCCTGGATCGTACGCGGCTTTTTGAGAGTTATCCACTTCCTGAATTTCGACTAGTACCAGAGAGTTTTTCTGAGCGCAGCGATAGCCACCTTATTGCTGATTCTGCTAACTCTAGATTTTATATCGGTTCATGTAGTCGCGGAGAGGTTCTTCTTCCTTTTTGGACAAGCTCCAAAGATTGACGTCAGAGGTTTCCCTATTCATGAACATCAAGTATTGCTTCAGGAATTCAGAGGCGAGTTGGCGGAAGCTTCCTATGCAGTTCCGTTTTAAGCGAGAGAACCATTTGAGTGCTGCTCCCTGAAGATGCTCGACGAAGAGGCAAAAATAGCCGGCGTCCTTATCGTTCTCCCTGCGTTTGGCCCTACCCATCGCGATCTAGAAGGTCTGCAGATGCGCTTTTGAATCGCTTGTTCCATCGTATATACGAATTTCTATATTTCCTGGATCCGAAACTCTTGTCACAGTGATACGGACAGTGAACAGAGTTTTCCGAGCTTCTTCTAGGATTTTGTCAATCTTGGAAGCGGCAGTGGTGGCGTGGTTAATTTGAGACTTCAGTGGTTTTACCTCTGCAGCCGTTTTTTCAGTATAATCACGGGGATTGTGCATCTCGCTGGGGTCACTGCCAGCAGTTTTCCGAGTCTGTCGGCGTTTGCTGCGAGTGACTCTGGCCAGCTATTCGGCAAACTTTTCCTTCTCTACCCAGAATATGTTGTCTTCTTCTTCAGTCTTGGGTATATCGAACGAAGATTTTTCCCGAGTCGCCCAGCTTCTTTTCCTCCTCGGATGTAAGTCAGTGTCCTCGTCCGATGGGACAGACTGATCGCTGGTTTCCAAGTTGACCCATTCGACTTCATCAGCCCTTGTTTCCTGCTAAAGAGGTTGAGTGTTTTCCGCATTCTGTGTGTTAGTTGGCTTATCGTGCGGAGTCGTGAAGTCGAGTCTTCTTCCGAGGATTCTAGTTGTTCCACGCGGAAGAACGCTCATGGTTCCCGCTGTTAGGGTTTCAAATTCTTTAGCAAGAGAACTCGTGAGCCTGTCTTGTTCGGTTGTCTTCTTTTCATGAGTCTCAAACATTTTTTTAGTCTCCTCGAATGCTGCAGTTTTTTCGTTTGCGTTAACCGCTGACACGTTCGCTTCTGGAGTGCTTTCAAAGTTGTCGTCGATGGCAATGCCATCACGAAGTGGTTGATTTTCTGGAACGTATGTAGACATATTTGACCAAGCTTTTTGCGGCTGTGAGTTAGATTGATCCATAACTCACCCCCCCCCCCCTTACTTCTAGCGCCAAACTGTGGAAACCGAAATTCACACCGTCGATTTCCGTAATCGAAGGAAAGTTAAGAAACCCTAACTTTCCCTGAGGTCCTGGGTTCCTGCTGAGCCTACGACAAGTGATCAAATTATGAATAACAAAACGCAAGATAATCGAATATGAGTTGCGAGTGAAAAGAAAGACTTATTGAATCTTCGTTGCGTAAGGACGCTGCGATGATACAACAGGTTTTTAGATCTTTGGCCATAAGAGTTGTCGCCATGTCCTAGTTCTAGCACCTAAACCCTAAACCTAGTATCGCAGCTCGATGAAAAAAAAATTGCTAAAAATATTTCAAAATGCTAAGTTGCAGAGAACTTTGTGTTTGTGCCTCCCTCTCCCTTGCCTCTCTTATATACCTCTTCAAGGTCAGTCGTCTTTCCTTTTCCGCCTCCGATTTAAGTTTACCATTCCGCGGAAATTTTCATATGTTCTCATTTTTCCATAATTATCTCGGAACTTTGAGAATCATCTTCTTTTGCATTTATCTTATGCGGATATCCGGTAGACCATCATTATAGTTGGGCTCATTCTCATCTAAAACCGTAGTGGGCTTTTATCGGGTTTTAGACCCTCTCGGGTCGATTTACGATTTAAATGATTTTACGAATTCTTTCAGAGAAATCGTCCTTGGTATGATTACTAAAATGTTTTAAATAATCTCTGGTTATGTTTGTGAAGGAGCTCCAGTGGAGCAAGATGAGAGCTTGATGGTTATTTGAGAGAGAGATTAGATGGAAGAGAGTTTGTGGTTTAGACTAAGGAGACTGAGAGATTAAAGAGACTAGGGAGACTGATAGATTAAGAAACTCGTGAAGAAGAGGGGAAACAATCTTACTTGCTTAACATTAACAAAAGAACATACAAGAGTATTTATAAGCTTTTACAACTTTAAAAAATCAGAACCTAAATCTAATGGCTGATAAATGTTTCAAGTATGGACGTCTAGGATTGAGTCTTGGGTTGATCTTGGTGACTGAAGTTGATTGGTTGAGAGGTTCTGATCAAGAAGGAGACTGGCGCATGATTGGCTAAGCATGGGCTCCTCTTAGGTCCTCTAGGCTTAATGTCAAAATTAAGATATAAAACCCTAATAAATAGTCTAAATTTCGACAAAGGACTTGTCTTGCAAATAATGTAACTTCTGGGTAAAACTTGTAATTTCTCAAGCCTTCACCAAATTCGATGTCGACACTGTCGATCGACTCATAGTGTGTGACGTTGATCGATGGTTCACTCATAAATCTGGATCCGATTCTGAGTTTCTGCTGAGCACCCTAAATGCTCCAAAATGGCCCAAAAGCTCTAATTGCTTCAAATGAGTACCTGGACCTATTAAATACTCTAAAACAGTACCAAATGCATATAAAATACTTTATAAATACTCTATATATCATAAGTAAAGTAGGCAAAATCCATAGTATATCAACTCCCCCAGACTTAACCTTTTATTTGTCTTCAAGCAAACAAAGCTTATGAAAGAGGTTTTAAAAAGCAGAGACTCACATAATGTCTAAGTATAACTGTCACCCTAATTTGTTGCAACCACATCCAATAAAGTTAATCACAGAGGAACTTTTTATGCCCTAGTCTAGTATAGCAACAAAATCTATTCTACTAGCAACTCAGCGAATACTAGTCTGACTTGCTCCTCTACTAATTTCATTTCTTTTCATAAAATCAAAGTGTAGGCTTTACCCTGGAAGTATCGATCAAAGGATACATAGATTCTTCCCTCTGTAACCCTAGACAACTAGGTAAAACATATTCTCTAATCCCTTTCTTCCCTCTTCTCTGAATCATTTTAGATCTCAAACTTAATGGACAATGATGCTGATACAGTCCATCTTGCCATCTCATTTTTGAATTTTTTTTATAAAAAAAATTGTAGGAGAATAGTGGGGTCATCAGTAATATACCTATTCCTTGCTTCCAACAATTGTGATCTTTCCTTCGAATTAAAATAATGGAGTCATCGGTAATGTACCTACCCCTCTGCATCTTGGGAAGTCATCTCAATCTTTTAATATTTTAAATAGATGCTGAAGAGAGAGAGAGAGAGAGAGAGAGAGAGAGAGAGAGAGAGAGAGAGAGAGAGAGAGAGAGAGAGAGAGAGAGAGAGAGAGAGAGTTGTGAATCATAGGTGCAATCACTTGCACCTACAGATTTGTAGAAGGAATCCGCTCCAGTGGATTCCAAGTCCCAAAGCAAGCAAACAATGACATGATTAGTGTTGGAAATCAGCTTCGGTTCCTTCCAAATTGTAACACCCGTCTCCTCCTCTCTTGAGAACGGGTGTTACAATTTGGTCGAATTATCCACTTTGGTATCTCTAGTAATCTATGTAAGCAACCTTCTAAGAATGGTGCTAAAGTGTGGTTAGCCTATAATAATTCTTGATCATAGTCTCCTTCTTGACTCAATAAAAACTTGTTGAAAAACTTATATAATTATAGAAATACAATTCAAAAACAAATAAATAGTATTAGTGAACCTCCCCCAGACTTAAATTACATTGTCCCCAGTGTAATCTGTCTTGGTTGGTTTAGGGAAAATTAAATCATAAGGAAACAGTGTTAGAGAAAGTCGAATGTATCAACTCTGGAAGGAGTATCGATCGATGGCAATAGGTGAGTGTCGACCGATGGTAAACCATCATCGTCGATTGACAATGTATGGGCAACATCGATCGATGCTCTATGGTTGTAGTCGTTCGATGGGCTTAGCATGGTTTTGATCGATTCCACTTCATGCGCCGAACTGACTCTACCAATGAAAGTTGATTCTGTTAAGTATACATTTTCTGTAGGTAAGAAATCATCTATAGGGATGTCGTCATCAATTCTTATTCGTGACAAATGATCTACAACTCCATTTTCTACTCCTTTCTTATCTTTGACTTCTATGTCGAATTCTTGGAGAGGTAGAATCCAACGTAGAAGTCTAAACTTAGCGTCCTTTTTGTTAATTAAGTATTTCAATGCCGCGTGGTCGGTGTGAACTACTACTTTTGAACCGACTAGATAGGAACGAAATTTCTCGAAGACAAATACCACAGCCAATAACACTTTCTCCGTTGTCGCATAATGGCGATGCGCATCGTCTAGAGTTCTGCTGGCGTAGTATATAGCATGCAACTTTTTGTCTTTCTTTTGTCCAAATATTGCGCCTACAGTCTGGTGCTTGGACAACAGGAGCGGATATGAGTTCTGATTTAATTTATTTAAAGGCGTCGAGACATTTAGGTGTAAAATCGGATTTCACCTCTTTGCACAGGAGCGCTAAGGGGTCTAGCAATTTTGCTAAAATCTTTTATGAATTACCTATAGAATCCAGCATGTCTTAGAAAACTTCTAACATCTTTGACATTAGTGGGTGGTGGCATTCCGGTCTTTACTTTGCCTTGTCTACCTCAATTCCGGCTGCTGAGACCTTGTGTCCCAAGACAATTCCGTTGTTAACCATAAAATGGCATTTTCCTAGTTCAAAACCAGATTTTTCTCTTCACATCTAGCTAGAACCTTACACAGGTAATCGAGATATGTTTTGAATTTTGAACCATATACCGAGAAGTTGTCCATGAAAACCTCCATGAAATCCTCGATCATAACGGTGAATATCGATATCATGCATCTTTGGAAAGTTTCAGGGGCGTTACAAAGTCCGAATGGCATCCTTCGATATGCGAATGTTCCATAGGGACAAGTGACATGAGGGTTTATATGTATTTTAATGCAAACTCTATCAAATTAACCCTACGAACTACTCGTGCCAAAAGAGGTCGAATTGTAGTATTTAAGGATCGAATCCACAGGGAGCGTGGGCACACAATATACTAAGTACAGTCGTGATTAAGCTAGGCAAATAGATTAAGCAGTAAATAAACAATAACAGATACTTGATTGATTGGTAAGTAAACAGTAATAATAAATAACTAGATATAGGGTTTCAGGCACGTGGATTATAGAGGATAGAATCTAAGGGTATTACAATCATAGAACTCGATATCTAATGTAAAAGACGACCAGCTCTTGCTGTGAGTCTAATCTATTGACTAAGTCTGATGTCTCAGCTCTCGCTTGTTGACACGGAATAACCGTCGATCGATGTCAATGATCATGCGTCGATCGATGGTCTCTTGAGTCAAGCTTTATTACCTAATTCGATAAGTTCACTAATTTAACTAAATCAAGTCTTGTTTGTTTCTATCAACCTAGCTCAACATGATTAATTCTGGTAGTAGACCATGCTCTCACTTGCGCCTAACTATCCTATTATCAGTGTTCTACTTAGCTACTCTAGAACACATGCAATAAACACAATTCTATTTATAGATTTAATAATCACCCCAGAAATTCTATTGTTTGGTTAATCCAACAATACCATTAATAAACCATAAACCTAACAAGAGATCTACTCAGACATGATCTTTGTCACAGAAATCATAGATGAATAGAATAGATATAGAAAAGAAATCAAATAAAGAACCAAAGGACTTCCAGGAGGACTCTGAAGGAGTTCCTCCCTTCTCTCCTAACCCTAGAACAATAGATAGAATAAAGCTTGGTAAAGTGTTTCAAGCGTAGCCGTCAACAATGTCTTAGAAAACATATAAATAGGGTTTTAGGTCGTTCGTGGGTATTTTAGTAATTTTTGATGGCTTCTGGGCTTAAGACGGCTATAAAAAAACGGGCATGTCTTCTGGGATCACTTTCGATCGACACCAAGGCTGTGCCATCAATCGACACTCATTCATCTTCTCGACAGTTTCCTCTCGCGAGGCAGATAGACCACTCTTCAATAAATCAGGCATAATTTTAGATCTAACCGTCTGATGGACATCAAATTGGTGGGATTGGAAATCTAACGCAAATATCTATCTTCTGTCAAAATATCAGATCAGTCACACCGTAGGAAGGTCTCCATCCATAGCTAAACATCTGACGCATCTGCGCAGTTTTGCATCTCTAAAAGCTCCAGAATCACCAAAGTTCTCCAGAACGTACCTGAACCTGAAAATACTCTATAACATACTTCAAATACATATAATAGACTCTAAATAGTGCTGATATCATGGCACAATAGTGGTAAACATCAAGCCCTATCAACTCCCCCAGACTTAACATTTTGCTTGTCCTCAAGCAGACAAGCCTGTGAAAGAGGTTTTGAAAAGTGAAGACTCACATAACGTCTAAGTATAACTGTCACTCTACTTTGTTGCAACCACATCCTATCAAGTTAATCAAAAAGAAACTTTATACACTTTATCCTAGTATAGCAACCAAATCCATTCTACCAACAACTTAGAGTTTGACTCACCCCTCTACTTATTTCATTTCTTTGCATAAAATAAAAATGCAGGCTTCACCTAGGGAGTATTGATCAAAGGATATATGGACTCTTACCTCTGCAAGTATCTGAACACACATGTAGTCTTCTCTAATCATTTCTCTCTCTCTCTCTCTTGTCACTTCTTCTCATTCAGTGTCTCCTTTCTTTTGAGGGTATCATTTTATTTTTTTTAATTGACTGAGATATTTGGACAGGCTTCCATGAATCAAGCTCCAATGGTTGTAGCCACCAGATCCTAGTCACTTATTTGTGACCTTTATCTCTTTCTAGGAACATATGAATCAAGCTTTAATGGTTGTAGCCACCAAATTTTGTTCAATTTCTTTTTTTAATCTGAAGGGGAGAGATAGGGGAATCAGAATCAGACAGACTTTTGCCTTCCAGACTTGCAGAAGGAATACAATCCAGTGTATACCAAATCCCAAAGCAAATAATGTCAGGATTAGTGTTGGAAATCAGTTTCGGTTCCTTCAAACTTTCTAAGCTAGTGTGATATTGCCGCATGATGATCCACTTTGGTATCTCTAGTAATCTCTTCAAACAAACTTCTAAGAATGGTGCTAAAGTGTGGTTAGTCAATAATAAATCTTGATCATAGTCTCCTTCTTGACTTAATAAATTTTTTTAAAAACTTATATATATATATATAGTAAGTAAGACTCAAAACAAATAAAATAGCATTAGTGAACCTCCCCTAGACTTAAATTACACTGTCCTTAGTGTAATCCGCCCCGGATTAGTTAGGAAAAATCAAATAATAAGTAAATATCTTAAGAGAGACACTCGATACCAGACTCTGTAAAAGAGTGTCAATCAATGACAGATGTTGATGTCGACCGATGGTCATGATACATGGTCGATCGATATTTATTCTTCAATGTCGATCGATGGAACACATGTAAGTTTCTACTCCTTTTTTTAGGATAAGTATAGAAAATAAAACTCAAAATAGAACACAATATCAATAAACCTCCCCCAGACTTAAACAAACTATCACTAGTGTTATACAGTCTGAGATTGGTGAAGAAAAGAAATCATAGGGACCAAATTTAAAAGGTAAAAAGATATACATGCTTTCTGATGGTGACCATCGATCGACACAGTTAAGTGGAGCTCGATCGATGCTTGGTTTGATTCGTCGATTGACAGTGATCAGGTGTCGATTGATGATCTGCGCAATCTATCTTCCTCTGATCTCTTTTAGTTTTTTTTTTAACCTGAAATAAATAAATACGAAAATTAGTAATAAATGAAAAATGAAATCTAATTAAAACTTACTAAACAGTGGGTTGCCTCCCACTCAGCGCTTGTTTTTAGTCTTTAGCTTGACGTTTTTGAAACTCTGATTCAGTCCGGTTGAGATTGGGAACTTGATCCAAAACAATTCCCAACGTCCAATATCTTCAGCTTCATCGCCCATTTTGTGAAAACCTCCATTGACTCTTCTCATTTGTCTATCATCTCAGGAATAAGGAGTGCTCAAATCTTTGCAAATGGCTGAAAGAAGCATCTGCTTCGCACTCTGTATTTCTTGACGCCATCTGAGAAGTGGGGAATCAATGAAAATTCATAACCAACCCTTGGTCCTTTTCCTTTTCTTCCAGTTCCTCTTTTTTTTTGCTATTTACCCCACACTTGGCTGATCTCGTGGAGCCTCCATCGAAAAGATTTTGAAACACTTCAAAATCATTTTGCTCTGATCCGTGATGAGTGTCGATCGACGTTCTAGTGTTGATGTCGATCGATGTACAAATGGTGGCATCAATCGATTAATCAATGATGGTGTAAATCGATGCTGCAACCGATGGTCCTTGGTCAACGTCACCTTCATACTTCAATACTCTCTGAGAAACTACTACATAAAGAGGATCATCAAATACCTCAACATAGGGATCCATATGCATACTTCCATCTGGTGGAATAAGAGAATCAACCTCAAAAACGGCAGTGGGAACCACAAACTTCACAAGGTCATGTACCATCTTTGCTCTTTTGTGAAACCCAACAACTTCTTTTGTGTTGATAGGTGGTCGTAGATATTCAGGGACAGCAAGGTGTGAGGTCTCAGACTTGTGGAGTGTCGATAGATGCAGTCGGGTGGGTGCAGATCGTTGCTAGTTTTTGGTGAAGTTTCCTGATCTGTTCTCGAAGTGTGTTTATCGTCATCAAGCTTCCGCTCCGAGTTTTAATGCATATCTTCAAACTATTCTTCTAGCTCCATAGTGGCTTTCCTACTCGAATCCAAATCCCCAAATTTTTCTTTATCCTTTGGCTCCAAGAGTTCTTCTATCTCCAAGAATTCATCCAGGGTGATCTCTCTGTCTACATCTGAGGTAAGATCACAGCTTGATATATCGGTACTCTTTAGTGTTGATTCTTCAATACCCTGAGAACATTGTCCCGGAAGAACAATGTCGAGATGAACAGTGTTGTGGTGAACAGTGCCATGGTGAACAGTGTCGATCGATGCCAAGTGTACAGTGTCACAATGAAGAGTGTCACGATAAACAGTGTCAGCATGAGCAGTGTCTCAGTGAACAGTGTCGATCAATGTCGACGTCTTAGTGTTGATCGATGCTGAAGTCGGATCGATAATATCAGCTTCTCCTGCTCTTCTTGACTCTCCAAATCCATGTTGTTCATCCTCTTTCCGTGTAACCTCATCTGTCTCTTGAACCTGAATATCTGGCTTCATAGCGTGAGTGTTCAGTGTTTCACCATCTTTATCCGTTTCGCATTCTTCATCCGTCTCACTATAGGGAACACCCAACATCTGACTGAACCTAAACATCAGCTCCTTCTCCCGGCCTTTAACCATCATGTCCAGCATATCATCAATCTTCATTTGTCGAGCTGCTGCAGCATCAATGAGAAATTTTTTGAGGAAAGTGCTTTTAATGTCCTCCCAACATGTTAGAGATCCTGGCGACAGTTGACTGAACCATCTAAATGCATTCCCATAGATAGAATAGGGGAATATCTTGCAGATCATGTGGTATTCAGACACTTCATTCTGCTCACTCCTTGAGACTAGTTCCACAATTTCTTCGATGTGTTCCTTCGGATCTTCATGAGGCAATCCATGAAAAGAGTTATGAGCTGCCTAATCATACCATTGACGGCTCAGATGGAAGTCATTTATCTCAGAAACATCAATGACATCAGGGATCACAGCACCCTGTGAAGTTATCAGTTGTCTTGTACTGCTTCGAAGGCGACCTTCATCGTCTCGTAAGATCCCATTTTCATCAGCTTGAAGTATGAGCACTTCAACATTATATATCTTCCTGCAAGTAGTATCGATCGACGGCAAAGTGTGGGTGTTGATCGATTTCATGATTTTAGTATCGACCGACGGTGAAGTGTTGGTGTCGATCGATGCTCGCTTCTCTTTGCTAGCGATCACTGCTTGGAGGGTGTCGACTGCCCTCGTAGACTTATGGATCGTGCGCGAATCAGCAAGGTCTTTTTTGAAGAATCCAAAAATCCTCTCCTCATTGCTTCCTGGTACTAATATGTACCTGAAACACAAGAAAAAATTTTATGTAAGTAAACTAATATAGAAAAATACCTAGCCTAAATCAAACAAATTGAGTCTAATGGAGAATCCTTACTCCCCGGCAACGGCGCCAAATTTTACATGAGGGTTTTTATGTATTTCATTGCAAACTCTATCAAATTAACCCTACGAGCTACTCTTGCCAAGAGAGGTCAAATTGTAGTATTTAGGGATCAAATCTAAAGGGAGCATGGGAACACAATAAATTCAGTACAGTCGTGATTAAGCTAGGCAAATGGATTAATAAGCAGTAAATAAACAATAGCAGATAATTTATTGATTGGTAAGTAAACAATAATAGTAAATAGCTAGATCTAGGGTTTCAGGCAAGTGGATTATAGAGGATATAAACTCGATATCTAAATGTAAAAGACGACCAGCTCTCGCTTCAAGTCTAATCTATTGACTAAGTCCGATGTCTCAGCTCTCGCTTGTTGACACGGAATGACTGTCGATCGATGGCAATGATCATGCGTCGATCGATGGTCTATTGAGTCAAGCTTTATGACCTAATTCGATAAGTTCACTAATTTAACTAAATCAACTCTCATTTGTTTCTAGTAACCTAGCTTAACAGGATTAATTCTGGTAGTAGACCATGCTCTCGCTTGCGACTAACTATCCTATGATCAGGGTTCTAGTTAGCTACTATTGAACACAAGCAATAAACATAATTCTATTGATAGATCTAACAATTTTCCCCTAGCAATTATATTGTTTGGCTAATCCATCAATACCATTAATAAACCCTAAACCTAACAAGAGATCTACTCAGACATGGTCTTTGTCATAGAAATCATAGATGAATAGAATAGATATAGAATATAAATCAAATAAAGAACCAAATGAGTTCCAGGAGGAATTTCAAGGAGTTTCTCCCTTCTCTCATAACCCTAGAAAAATAGATAGAATAAAGCTTGGTAAAGCGTTTCAAGAAGCGTAGCCGTCAACAATGGCTTAGAAAACATATAAATAGGATTTTAGGTCGTCCATGGGTATTTTGGTAATTTGTGATGGCTTATGGGCTTAAGACGGCCATGAAAATATATTTCCTGTCTTCTCGGATCACCTTCGATCGACACCAAGTCTGTGCCTTCGATAGACACTCATTCATCTTCTCGACAACTTCCTCTCGTAAGGCAAACAGATCACTCTTCAGTAAATATGGCATAACATTAGATCTAACCGTCTAATTGACATAAAACCAATGGCATTGGAAAGATAACTCAACGCTCTGTCTTCTGTCAAAATATCAGCTCAATCTAACAGGAAAAAGGTCTCCATCCATAGCTAAACATTTGACGCATGTGTGCAGTTCTGCATCTCTAAAAGCTCCAGAATCACCAAAGTTCTCCAGAACGTACCTGAACCTGAAAATACTCTAAAATATACTCCAAACACATATAATATACTCTAAATAGTGCTGATATCATGGCACAATATTGGTAAATATCAGGCCCTATCAACAAGTAAAGATGGTCTTTTCTTGATCGTCCAGATGTATAGGGATCTGGAAGAATCCAGAATACCCGTCGAGAAAACAATAGTATTCGTGGCTCGCAAGCGTTTCCAACATCTGATCGATAAAGGGTACATGGAAATTATCTTTTCGTGTGACAGCATTTAGTTTCATGTAATCGATACACATTATGTGTCCGGTGAGAGTTCTAGTAGGGATCAATTCATCTGTGTCATTATTTACCACAGTCATTCCTCCTTTCTTGGGGAAAACATGAACCACACTGAACCAGACTGACCCAGTTTCTATCTGAGATCGGATAAACAACGCCTTCTTCTAGAAGTTTCATGGTTTCCTTTTTAACTACTTCCTTCATGTTGGGGTTTAATCTCCTTTGGTGCTCGATGGATGATCTGGATTCATCATAAAGATGTATCATATGCATGCATAAATCGGAAGAGATTCCTGGGATGTCATCTAACGAATATCAGAGAACCTTGCAGTGCTTCCGAAGTTTATTCAGTAACAATGCTTGCTCTCTGCTACTCAAGTTTGCATTAATGATGACATGATAGGAGTTTTCGTAAAGAAAAGCATATTTAAGGCCGGCTGGAAGTGGTTTGAGCTCGATTTTAGGTTCTTTTTCCTTGGTCCAGTCGTCGGTCACAGTATGCTATCGATCGACGGTGAGGTGTCGATCGATGGGGGTCGATAGATCGAGTTCGTCAAGATCAACATTAAAAAATTCTTTTGTGGCATCCATTAACCTTGTATACTCTCAAGTGCAGTATTCTTACGCAGAGATGACTCCTTCAGGAGATGTGATTGCATTCTCTAGAGGTTCGTTTGAGCACATATCTATGAAAGATTCTTCTGCTAGGTCGGAGAGGTAATCGACATGGTAAGTGTGACCGTCGATCAAAGGTTTTTTTATTATTTTTTCCATGACGAAGACCATGGGTATCTTCCCGATGTTAAGGCATATGCTTCCTTCTCTGACATCAATGATCGCCCCGGCATTGGCCAGTAAAGGTCTTCCTAAGATAATCGGATTTCGAGGTTCTCGCTCATACTTAAGCACTATGAAATCTGCAGTTATGAATGTGTACGGGGACGTCTTTAAGTACACCTTCCGGAATTCTAGTTGATCTATCAGCTAAAACGAGAGTGACCCTGGTAGGTTGAAATTGTGTTAGCCCCAGAGTGACTGCAACCGAATAGGGCATCAGGTTGACATTAGAGCCTAAATCGCAGAGGGATCTTTGAAATCTCTCATCGCTAATAGTGCAGTCCAAAACGAAACTACCGGGATCAGAGATTTTGACTGGAGTTTTTCCTTGAATAATTTTGCTCACTTCTTCGGATACCATCATCACTCATTGTTCAGATTCATGGAATCCTCGTGATGCAGCATCTTTCACGTACTACTTAATGGAAGACAAGATGTTAATTGCATCGCTTAATGACATCTCAATGTTTACTTTGTCAAACGCATTCTTGCATATTGCTTTTTCCAGCTGCTTCTTCTTCTGCTTAGCGTTTTTTTGGAGGAAAGGAGGGTTTCGATTGGTAGACCTTTGTCCTAACCAGTTTGGTTAGTTCTGGGTCAGAGTGTTGATCGATTCTCGGGTCAGAGTTTTGATCGATTATAGGCTCGGAGTGTCGTTCGATATCCGGTAAGGGGTGTCGATTGATGTCTCCTATGTCTGTGTTCTTTCCCTTAGGCTCAATAATTAATTCCTCAAGGTCATCATTTTGGTCTAATACTTCAGATTCAGGAAAGATTTCGGGATCTTTCTCGTAAATTTTGAGCGGGATGGGATGCGGTTTTTATTTTTCATTTGTGAAATTTTCTTGAATTCATCGATGGTGATGCTCTCTTTAATGCCATGGGTAACTTGTACCGCTTCGTAAAGCTACAACATTGCAATGGCTCCTGGGGTTAGCGTGTGACACCCCCGATCGTATATGACCGGAAATGACACGGTCGACGTCCCCCGATGGTCGACCCGAGGTTCTCAGAATATATTCGATTACCTTAGACAACAATCAAAGAACGCCGACGCACCTATCGTATATCACTCTAGGCTTTTCAACCAGACAAGCAATACACGATAGTTAGTTCGTCCCGGACAAGGACTAATATCATTTGAGAACTCATGATTTATAAACATTCTTTATACATTATTTATTTACTTCAAACATCTTACAAAGCGTTATAGTTTTATCCTATAGCATAACGCACAACAACGTTTTAAGTAAATATACAACGAAAGGTACGTTACAAGGACAACAAAATACTACCGCTGGTTTACCGTTCCTTCCGTCCAAAAGTAAAGGTCTCCCACCTAACGTTTACCTGCACACAACAAAGAGTCAAGAGTAACTAGTTTACCCAGTGAATCTAAATCCAACTACACAATCAATAATAACCAAACAATTATCAAATGCATATACATGGTCATACAAGTACTAGTACTATACTTAGCATATCATTTATCATGGTGAATTCTTATTTTAAACTTCACTTTCACATTACCCACCAATCGCCTTCCATATAATTACAATATATAAACTAGACTCGGTAAACCACAAAGGCTAACCGAGCTTAGTGAGTTAGTATTACCTTCACCCTCGAACGTCCTTATGAACATTCGAGACTGCATCGTCATGCAGTACACGGCCTCCAGGGTGCTACCCCATCATCGTGTCTTCATGACCTTGTTCCATTCGCAGGACCAAGTCACGGTAAAGCGGGGAGTTTAGGGATAGTGAATAATAATAAGAGTTCACATGATTTTACTTCCACAATTATTTAATTTTTAATCCCCAATTAATCCATGATTAACCCTTAATTAATTCAAGATTAATACATAATTAATCCAAGATTAGTCCATAATTAAACCAAGATTAGTTCATAATTAATCCAAGATTAGTCCATGATTATTTCTTAATTAATCAATAATTATTCCGTAACAGCAACTTATACAAGTGATCCGACCATGACCTGACCTAAACATGAACTGGTTCTGATCAATACTGGTCTGAGGCAAGGAGATGAAGCTTACCACAAAAACACACGGCCATAAGTACTCAAATGATTCTCCTCTCCAAGGTAAGCTTGTGGCTGGCTTGTGGCTGGACTGTTTCGAAAGAAAACAGAAATAAACATCTCTTCATCACAAAAACAGAACAAGGCCTAGGGTTTTACTCTAGGTTCTCATCTTCTGAGCTTATATAAAGCAAGGAACTGAGCTTGAGGATGAAAGGAAATCGTCCAAGGTTCCCCCAAAATTTTCTCTTCTTCTTTCTCTTTGTTTTTCTCACTGGTTTTTGTACTCTGTTTTTCTTGCTTTCTAAAGAACGTGGGAGAAGCTGGAGGACGGTGATAAATAGCTGAGGACCTTGCTTCAAAAGTGGGTTTAACTAAAGACAAGGCTTAGCTAGGTGACAGGCTGAGGAACCAAAGCAATGGGCAGTTGAGACAGCTAGCAAGTTGGATCAGCATATGCACATGCTGTCCTTTCCTTCCAATGAAGCATCTCCAGCCAAATAAAAAAAAATTCAGGAGAAGGGAAGCAAGCATACAAGAAGCTTGTGACTTTCATGTGCCATTTACTACTGAAGCAAGCAAGCTGGAAGGTGCATGGCATGTGACTTAAATTTCTGAAAACAAGCAGGCAGCTTAGTAGGTGAAAGACATGAGTGATCAAAATTTATTTAAGAAGCTGGTCCATGGTTCCAAATAATTTTCGACCAACAATTCTTTGTCCTTGGCCCTCGGCATGCTCTTGGCAAATATTGTCCCGCTTAAATAAAAATGAACCATATTAATTAACACTCGACCAAAACTATCAAGAGAAGGTCTTTCGACCACAAGACAGTCCCGACGAGACATTAATTCACCGGGTCAATTTTTATTTTTAATTCTGGTCGGACCAACCCAAACTGGTCTTGAGAAGTTTTACTCGACCAAAATACATCCGCTCGTGAGGGTCATTACACTCTTCCCCCCTCAAAAGAATTCGTCCCCGAATTCTCTAATACAAGTGAGCTGACTTTACTGGACAACTGGGGTATCTGAGAAGAGTTCTGGATAATTAGCTTTGAACTTATCTTCGTCCTCCCATGTTACTACAATTCTCTGCCGCTTTCCCCAAAATACTTGTACTTGCGAAATTTCCCGGTTCTTTAATTTCTTGATACGACGCTCACCTATCCGTAAAGGACCTTCAGGATATGTAAGATTAGGTTGCAAGTTCTCTGGTCGCTCTGGCTCGACCATATTCGGATTTGGTATATGCTTACGCAACATCGATACATGAAATACCGGATGCATAGGCATATCGGGTGGAAGTTCTAGTCTATAGGCTACTTCTCCAATTCTGGCTACAATTCGGTATGGACCGATGTAGCGGGTTGCCAACTTCCCAATCTTCCCAAACCGATCCTTTCCTTTCTGTGCAGCTACCTTTAAGAAGACCAAATCATTACTGCAAATATGACTTCTCTTCTACCGCGGTCAGCATACTTCTTCTGACGGTCTTGAGCCTTCTTCATATTCGCTTGTATTATCTTTACTTTTTCAGCTGCCTCATCTACTATTTCTGGACCAAGAATTCTTCTCTCACCAACTTCAGTCCAAAACACTGGTGTCCTACAAGGTCGACCATAGAGTGCTTCATATGGTGACATACCAATACTCGAATGGTAGCTATTGTTGTAGGAAAATTCTATCAGCGGCAAAAACTTATCCCATGGACCATTCCAATCAAGGATACACATCCTTAGTAGATCTTCTAAGGTTCTGATGGTTCTTTCAGTTTGGCCATCAGTTTCCGGATGAAACGCAGTGCTCATGTGTAAATCAGTTCCCAAGGCTTGTTGAAATGCTCGCCAGAATTCAGCTGTAAAGCGCGGGTCTCGATCTGATACTATATTTGCTGGTACCCCATGAAGCTTTACTATTTCTTCAAGATACAGCTCTGTTAACGTCTCAACTTTGTCTGTAAGTCTTATCGGTAGGAAGTGAGCAGATTTAGTGAGATGATCGACAATTACCCAGACTGCATCATTCCCACGGCCGGGTGCTCGAGGTAAACCAGAAATAAAGTCAATTGCTATGGCATCCCATTTCCATTCAGGGATAGGTAGGCTTTGGAGTAAGCCACCTGGAACTTGGTGTTCCGCTTTTATCCGCTGGCAAGTCTGACATTGAGAAACCCATATGGCAACATCTCTCTTCATCCCTGGCCAATGGTAATACCTTCTAATATCTCGATACATCTTGGTGCTTCCGGGATGAATACTTAAGAGAGAATGGTGTGCAGTCCTTAGAATCTCCTCTCGAAATCCTTCTTCTTTAGGAACGGTTACTCGACCATTGAGTAACAAGGTTCCATCATTTGCAACTTGATATCCTCCAAAATTCCCTGCGTTCAGTTCCTCTCGGACCTTCTTTAGGTTCTCGTCTCTCGTTTGTGCTTCTCGGATACGGGCAAGTAAACCAGCTTGACTTATTGCCTGTAGTCCTAACGGTTCTCCTTCTTCTCCTTCTAAGGCAGCCAAACTAATCATCTTGAATTCTGCTTCCAGGTTCTGAAGTTCTTTTTCAACATCCACATCAACTCTTCTTCGGCTCAGCGCATCAGCCACAACATTTGCTTTTCCAGGATGGTATAGGATCTGCATATCGTAGTCAGCTATGAATTCCATCCATCGCCTTTGCCTTAAATTCAAATCAGGTTGGGTGAAAAGATACTTAAGGCTTTTATGGTCGGTGAACACTTGAATCTTCTCACCATACAAATATGATCGCCAGATCCGAAGAGCAAATACTACTGCAGCCATCTCAAGATCATGCGTCGGGTAGTTTACTTCATGCTTTCTTAGTTGCCTCGATGCATAGGCGATTACCTTATCGTACTGCATCAGCACACAACCTAAACCAACATGAGATGCATCTGTATACACAATGTATGGTTGGTTAGGCTTAGGCAAGGCTAAGATAGGTGCAGTTGTTAAAGCTTCCTTCAACTTATTAAACGCTCCTTCAGTTTCGGTACCCCACTCATAGGCAACACCTTTCCCAGTCAAACGAGTCAGTGGCTTTGATATGCCTGCAAACCCTTGTACAAACTTTCGGTAATAGCCAGCCAATCCAAGAAAACTCCGAATCTCGGTAACAGAAGTTGGACGGGGCCATTCTTTAATAACATCAATATTTTCTTGACCAACGGCAACTCCTTCCTCTGACACTCGATGTCCTAAGAAGCCAACTTCTCTTTTCCAGAAACGACACTTACTAAGCTTAGCAAAAAGCTTTTGATCTTGAAGACGCTCAAGAACTAATCGTAGATGCTTCTCGTGTTTTTCTGCACTTCGGGAATATATGAGAATGTCATCGATGAATATGATAACAAACTCGTCCAGGTATTCCCGAAATACCTCGTTCATTAGACGCATAAAGGTAGACGGGGCATTGGTGAGACCAAAGGGCATTACTACGAACTCAAAGTGTCCATAGCGAGTTCTAAAGGCAGTCTTCATTATGTCATCTTCGGAGATCGGTATTTGATGATAGCCTGAAGCTAGATCTATCTTCGAAAACCAACTTGCACCTTGCAACTGGTCTAATAGCTCATCAATTCTCGGGAGTGGGTACTTGTCCTTAATGGTTACGTTGTTGATTCCACGATAATCAATACATAACCGCATCCTTCCATCTTTCTTCTTTACGAACAACACTAGGGCTCCCTAAGGTGATGAACTAGGACGTATGAAACCCTTTTCTAGAAAATCCGCTAACTGCTGTTTCAACTCAGTGAGTTCTGATGGTGCCATTCGGTAAGGTGCCTTTGCTATTGTAGCGGATCCGGGCTCTAGGGCTATAGTAAAGGGGTTACTTCTAGAAGGCGACAATCCTTCTAATGCCTTAAGCACTACTTCATACTCTCTAGCTACTGGGATGTCATCCAAATTCAGCTCCTTCTCGTCTTCTACTTGCCCAGCAATTAAGGTAACTAGGTATACTTCTTCACTTTGTTCTAGTAGGTTCTCTACTCTCAAGGCTGAAACTAGCGACACTCCAAGACTCGGTACAATGCCATGGTAAGCTAAAGGGGGTTGGGTATCTCTCTCGAATATAATTTTCCCTCTATAACAATCGAGGTGAGCTCGGTAGGTTGACAGCCAATCCATTCCAAGGATTACCTCATACCTCTCTAAAGGAAGTACTAACAAATGGGCTGGAAAAACCATCTCTGGGATTATGATCGGAACTTCTAAGATGCATCCTTCAGTTTCAAGGACTTGATCTCCAGGAGTTAGAACGGAAATGGTTAAATTCGCTTTAGCAAATTTTCCTTCGAATCTAGACGCTACTTCAGGAGCTACGAAACTATGTGTTGCTCCAGAATCGAACAAGATATGGGCGGATATTCCACCCACAAGCAAAGTCCCTGACCAAAATTGACTTCACCGTCAATTTTTTTTTATCAAACCATTTTTAACACTTTTGTATTACTAATACTCCAATCATTTATTTGTATTCTTATTAATTTATGCAACACTCAATGAGATAAGAAAACAAACCTGAAATCGGACCCTTTGGTGGTTCCGATGGTCCTGGTAGTTGTAAAGCGTAAGCCCTACCAGATGTGGCTTGACGCTTAGGAGGGGGTAAGGGTAAAGGTGGGTTGACATGCGAAACTGGTGGAACCCCCGGAACAAAAGGCTGAACCGGATGAGTGCGTGGGCAGGATGTCGCATAATGTCCTCGCTCTCCACAGGTGTAACAAGTGATGTGAGATGGTACCGATGGTTGGAACTGTCCCACAGTAGGACAATCTCGCCTAACATTGCCCAGCTGGCCACAACTGAAACAAGTCGGGGTTCTAGGTCTCGGTCCTCCCGAACAACTTCCCAGAAAGACTCTACCTCCACGTCCCCTCTGCATAACCGAAGATGGCTGACGCTGGAATGGAATAGATGGACGTCTTGGTGGTGCGGAATGGCTAACAGAATCTCTCTCAACAGCAATGGCTTCCTCAACATTCACCGCACGCTCCACAAGATCAGCAAATCTATGAAACTCTACTGCCTCGAGTCTGCTCCTGATATCCGGATTAAGTCCCCTAAGAAACTTCCGGATAATCATCAGTTCATCTTCCTGGGCAAAGCGTACATACTGCCTGAGACGTGTGGTCTCGGCCTCATACCTCCGAACAGATAAGCCTCCCTGAACTAACTCCATAAACTTAATCTCCAATCTGTCTCTTGCCTCCGATGGAAAATACTTTCGAATGAACGTAGTACGGAAGTCATCCCAAGTCAGCTGGAAATCTCCAAAACTCCTCTCTACACATAACCAC
Source organism: Moricandia moricandioides (assembly GCA_905132885.1). Taxonomy (NCBI): domain Eukaryota; kingdom Viridiplantae; phylum Streptophyta; class Magnoliopsida; order Brassicales; family Brassicaceae; genus Moricandia; species Moricandia moricandioides. Next base: position 192,909 of record CAJHQQ010000241.1, read on the forward strand.
CAATGGATGGCATCCTTCTCCAGATAGTAAACAGCCACGTCCTTCTTGAATTCTACCGGACAACGGGTTTCAGCGAAATTATGTTCGAGAGTGCGCAGCCATGCATCAGCTTCAAAGGGATCAATCCCTCCCTGGTAGTGCTTCGTCCCCAAGTTCTTCATGATCATAAAAATCTTGAGGAAGTCCGGATGAGAAGTGGTAGGTATTGGACCTGGCTGAGCACGTTGTGCATTCAGTGCATGTTCCTGTAAACGGATCATCTCGGCCATCAACTCGAGAATAGCTACCAACGCCGGATCTGTTGGAACTGGTGCAGGTTCTGCTGCGGGTGTTGCTTCAGCATGGACGTGTGGAATATCATCAGCGGCAACAGCAGGTGCGTCAGGATGATAAGCAACATGAGCGGAATGATCAGCTGCATGTGCATCAGGATGATCAGCATCATGAGCAGCATAATCATGTACAACATCTACCTCGATGTCTGTATAGTACGGATCAGGTGTCATAGGCATCGGCTTCTGAATTTGAGGGCTATCATATGATCCCTCAGACGGATCAGACTCAATTCTGGTACCAGAAGGTGTAGCCTCAAAGCTATGAGTAGAAAGTGGTGCCGGTGAAGAGTCTGGAGATGATGAAATAAGTATCGGTAGATAAGCTCCACCACGTTGTGGGCGTCTTGGTGGCATCTGCAGCGAAAGTTCATGGTAAGTTTCTACCCAGTTCTATCTATTTCTAAAAGAAGGAACAAACCAGCATATCCTAGTTATCCTTGCGACACATTTTTGACTCGAAAAATATTTGAAACAGTCCCATTCTAGCATCGTAGAACAATGCTCTGATACCACCTTTGTGACACCCCCGATCGTAGATGACCGGAAATGACACGTCGACGTCCCCCGATGGTCGACCCGAGGTTCTCAGAATATATCCGATTACCTTAGACAAACAATCAAAGAACACCAACACACCTATCGTATATCACTCTAGGCTTTTCAACCAGACAAGCAATACACGATAGTTAGTTCGTCCTGGACAAGGACTAATATCATTTGAGAACTCGTTATTTATAAACATTCTTTATACATTATTTATTTACTTCAAACATCTTACAAAGCGTTATAGTTTTATCCTATAGCATAACCTACAACAACGTTTTAAGTAAATATACAACAAAAGGTACGTTGCAAGGACAACAAAATACTACCGCTGGTTTGCCGTTCCTTCCGTCCAAAAGTAAAGGTCTCCCACCTAACGTTTACCTGCACACAACAAGGAGTCATGAGTAACTAGTTTACCCAATGAATCTAAATCCAACTACACAATCAATAATAACCAAACAATTATCAAATGCATATACATGGTCATACAAGTACTAGTACTATACTTAGCATATCATTTATCATGGTGAATTCTTATTTAAAACTTCACTTTCACATTACCCGCCAATCGCCTTCCATATAATTACAATATATAAACTAGACTCGGTAAACCACAAAGGCTAACCGAGCTTAGTGAGTTAGTATTACCTTCACCCTCGAACGTCCTTATGAACATTCGAGACTGCATCGTCATGCAGTACACGTCCTCCAGGGTGCTACCCCATCATCGTGTCTTCATGACCTTGTTCCATTCGCAGGACCAAGTCACGGTAAAGCGGGGAGTTTAGGGATAGTGAATAATAATAAGAGTTCACATGATTTTACTTCCACAATTATTTAATTTTTAATCCCCAATTAATCCATGATTAACCCTTAATTAATCCAAGATTAATACATAATTAATCCAAGATTAGTCCATAATTAAACCAAGATTAGTTCATAATTAATCCAAGATTAGTCCATGATTATTTCTTAATTAATCAACAATTATTCCTTAATTAATCCAAGATTAGTCCACAATTAATCCAAGATTAGTTCATAATTAATCTAAGATTAGTCCATGATTATTTCTTCATTAATCAACAATTATTCCTTAATTAATCCAAGATTAGTTCATAATTAATCTAAGATTAGTCCATGATTATTTCTTAATTAGGTTTAGTACTTGAGATTAAGTACTAATATGAGGATTAACCTCACTTTAACATTCTTGATTAATTCTTTAAGTGTAAGTGTTTACACTAAGTAAACACCCATGGTTCTTAGAGAGTTCAGGGGCTTAAAACTTAATCAAGATCATTCATTTCCAACTCATTCATACACTCACATGATCTAACTTAACATTCATCTAGACTCACCTAGAGATTAGTCTTGAAAGTGGCTGGAACAAGACTTGTCTTTAACTTAAACAAGGCTGAATGGTTCACGAGAGAATGGCTCCAAGGATGGACTGGATTGTACTATAAACCACCACACCTTAGCTGATCAAAACAGAGCAAGCCACTTAAGTTCAGACTGCCGGTTCAGCACATAAACAATCGGACAGTTTTAGACAAGCTAAACAACTTAGGTCGGTTCATACATGCTGAGTTAAGGTCGGGTCTAAACAGTTCATAAAAGTTCAGCTCGGTTCTAGATAGGTTTGCTTCAGGACAAGATCATTTCAGTTTGGCTTAAGTTCAATCAGTTCACACCAGTTTAGCTAATGGTTCAAGGAGATTGATTCAAACCGAACTAAACAAAACTGAACCGTAACAGCAACTTATACAAGTGATCCGACCATGACCTGACCTAAACATGAACTGGTTCTGATCAATACTGGTCTGAGGCAAGGAGATGAAGCTTACCACAAAAACACACGGCCATAAGTACTCAAATGATTCTCCTCTCCAAGGTAAGCTTGTGGCTGGCTTGTGGCTGGACTGTTTCGAAAGAAAACAGAAATCAACATCTCTTCATCACAAAAACAGAACAAGGCCTAGGGTTTTACTCTAGGTTCTCACCTTCTGAGCTTATATAAAGCAAGGAACTGAGCTTGAGGATGAAAGGAAATCGTCCAAGGTTCCCCCAAAATTTTCTCTTCTTCTTTCTCTTTGTTTTTCTCACTGGTTTTCGTACTCTGTTTTTCTTGCTTTCTAAAGAACGTGGGAGAAGCTGGAGGACGGTGATAAATAGCTGAGGACCTTGCTTCAAAAGTGGGTTTAACTAAAGACAAGGCTTAGCTAGGTGACAGGCTGAGGAACCAAAGCAATGGGCAGTGGAGACAGCTAGCAAGTTGGATCAGCATATGCACATGCTGTCCTTTCCTTCCAATGAAGCAACTCCAGCCAAATAAAAAAAATTCAGGAGAAGGGAAGCAAGCATACAAGAAGCTTGTGACTTTCATGTGCCATTTACTACTGAAGCAAGCAAGCTGGAAGGTGCATGGCATGTGACTTAAATTTCTGAAAACAAGCAGGCATCTTAGTAGGTGAAAGACATGAGTGATCAAAATTTATTTAAGAAGCTGGTCCATGGTTCCAAATAATTTTCGACCAACAATTCTTTGTCCTTGGCCCTCGGCATGCTCTTGGAAAATCTTGTCCCGCTTAAATAAAAATGAACCATATTAATTAACACTCGACCAAAACTATCAAGAGAAGGTCTTTCGACCACAAGATAGTCCCGTCGAGACATTAATTCACCGGGTCAATTTTTATTTTTAATTCTGGTCGGACCAACCCAAACTGGTCTTGAGAAGTTTTACTCGACCAAAATACATCCGCTCGTGAGGGTCATTACATAGCGTCTGTTTTACCAGGTAAAAATCCGTCCTCTCTCCTGATAGACATAGTGTTACTCGCCACTTGGTTGTCGATTCTCTTAATGTGTTCGCTCAGAGTTTCAATTTTTTCTGTCATCTCTGAGTATATATGATCTAACTTCTCATTGATGTCGGAGGCTATTCTACAGTGTCCTGTGAAGACTTGATTCATTCTTGACTTTGAACTTCTTTTATGACTATTCACAGTATTATCGTAGCTGCTTGAGAAATTGCCAGCGCTTTCCCTTAATCGTTGATTGTTCAGGTTCATCACGTCAGAAAACTCAACTCGTTTTTCAAAGTCGGAAGAAACGACATCGTCCTCACCATAATGTTGAGACAGCCATGTCCGTCAAAAAAGGTTGCAACTGCTGCAAGAGTTTTTCTAACTCGGATCAAGTGCTTCTCCTCTGCGAACATTGGTGGTTCCTTCTTTTCAGTGTCTTTATTTTCGAAAGCTCTACCGAAAGCTATGTTTTCTATTACTCTTTTAGAACTTGCAGGGCTTCGGTGCCAGAGTTTCCCTCCCTCGCTGTATCAAGGATGGCTTCATAGTCTAGGTTTAGTCCTCTATGGAAAGTGTTGATGAGTTGGGGTTCTCAGAATCCATGGTGCGGGCAAGAAAGTTGGTAACTCTTGGACCTCGTCCAGGAGTTTTTAAAGGATTCGCGGCTACCTTGAATGAATGTGGATATTTCTCTCCTTGCTTCCCAGCATCTCTCCCTGTCAAAGAAGTGTGTTGAAAACTCTTCTAATATCTTCCCAACAAGTCAGGGATCCTGGTGGTAGCTGGTTCAGCCACCTCCTGGCGTCACCTTTTAGGGAGAAAGGAAAAAATTTGCAGCGATTGAAATCGTCGTTCACCATGTCTTTTAGCATCTCGATGTGATCGTTCGGGTGTTCGGTAGGAAAACCACTGAACTGGTTTTTGCGCGCCATGATTAGTTAGTCGATATCAAGCGCAGATCTTCCTGTATGGTTATCGGATAACCAAATTGTGGACCAATTGGAACTCATTCTTTGGAGATTTGGTGCTTTGATTGGGGGTTACAGCCCCCTGATAAGTAATTAGTTGGCTTGCTTCGTTGCTTTTATTGTTCATTAGTTCTATCAAGGCTAATTTCTTATTATTATAATCAATAAAGGTGTACTTACCTTCTTCCGGCTGATCGGTATCGATCGATGGCAATGGAAGGGTGTCGCCCGACAGTAGTGGACCAGCATCGATCGATTCTGGGTGAGCTCCGTCGATCGATCATTGTCGTCCTGAAGCCATATCCTTTTAATACCTTAATCATTAGGTTTAAGGAAAGAATAATTTAGCAAACAATAAAGTAAAAATCTAGACAATATTCTAAACGAATACTAATGGCAATAAAAAAAGTCCCCGGCAACGACGCCAAATTTGATGTGGGGTTTTATTTCTCTATCAAATTAACCCAATTTCACACTTTTACTCTCTCAAAGAAGAGGTGCAGTGTAGTACTTAGGGATTGAATCTACAGAAAATCTAGGATTGCAGAATAAACTTATTGTTTTCGAATTAAAGCTAGATGAATTATAATAATAACAATAAAAGCGATTTCAAGATTGACTTGGTTTGTGAGGATCAAATTAAGAGATTAGACTTAGGGAAAATTCTTAGGTAAGATTAGATACTATTGATTAATGGATTGTTAGGGTTTTATTAAGCATTGTTCTGAACTCACACCTTAGGGTTTAGGAGATCGCTCTCTCGCATCTCAACTGAGTATCGATCGATGTCCACCAGGTGGAATCGATCGATGCTCATTCTAAACAGTATTGGTTTCGTGGTTTGATGGGTTCTCTAAACTTCCAGTCCAACTCTCATTTGTTAGTGGTTGTTTAGATTGTTTAAGAAGATTCCAAGTTATAACCAGACTCTCGCTTGCACTATTAAACCCAAATTTCTAAGGTTGAGGTGATCAAGTTCAACTTAGCAATAAGAGTAACTTAAATAAAGAACCAAAAAGATTACCCTAACAATTCTATAAAATAAGAAATACATTATTACCATTAAATAACCTTAAATCTAATAGTGAACTACTCAGACATAGCAATAAAGAACATGAATAAATTCTAAATAAACTGAGTAAAAAGATAAGGAGTTCAAGATCTTCTTTATAATGATGATCAGATCTTTCTCTCCAATAGATGTAGCAATGTGTTCCAACTCTCAATTCTAAAACTCTGTGTAACTTAGAAGACAACTCTTTTTTAGGTCCGCGTCAAAACTAAGATAGAAAACTCTAATAAATAGTCTAAATTTTTGCCAGGCACTTGTCTTGCAAATAATAAAACTTATGGGTAAAACTTGTAACTTCTCAAGCTTTCACCAATCTCGCTATCGACTTGGCTGTCGATCGATTCACAGTGTGTGACATCGATCGATGGTTCACTCATAAATCTGGATCTGACTCTGAGTTTCTGCTGAGCACCCTTAATGCTCCAAAATAGCCCAAAAGCTCCAATTGCTTCCAATGAGTACATGGACCTGTAAACTCTCTAAAACAATACCAAATGCATATAAAAGACTCTAAAAATACTCTATATGTCATAAGTAAAATAGGTACAATCCATGTTATATCAACTCCCCCAAACTTAACATTTTGCTTTTCCTCAAGCAGACAAAGCCTATGAAAGAGGTTTTAAAAAGCGGAGCCTCACATAATGTCTAAGTTTAACTGTCACCTTACTTTGTTGCAACCACATCCTACTAAGTTAATCACAGAGGAACTTTATATACCTTATCCTAGTATAGCAACCAAATTCATTCTACAAACAACTCAGTGAATACTAGTCTGGCTCGCCCCTCTACTGATTTCATTTATTTGCATAAAATAAAAGCGTAGGCTTTACCCTGGAAGTATCGATCAAAGGATACATAGATTCTTACCTCCGTAATTCTGGACAACTACGTATAAAATCTTCTCTGATCCCTTTCTTCGCTCTTCTCTCTTCTCTGAATAGGTAAAATCCATGGTATATCAGTTATCTCATTAGATTTTTGTCCCAACGGGTTTCCCTAAGCGTTTGCAGTCCTATTCAATGGAGTTGCGAAGTCAAGCCTTCGTCCACTGCGACTCTCGTAGTTCCCCGCGGGAAAATAGCTCTGGTTCTTACTGTTAGGGTTTCGACCTATTTAGCCAGAGAACTCGTTAGTTTATCCTATTCTTCCAACTTCTTTTCAAGATTTGAGAACACTTTCTTAATCTTCTGGAAAGCCGCGGAGTTAGCATCAGAGTTGACCTCAGAGACGTTTTCTTCTGGAGTGTTTTCAACATTTTCATTGGTGACATCACCGTCATGAGATGGTTGATTTTTCTGAGCGTTTTGAGTCATGTTTCACCAAGCGCTCTTGCAGCTGCGAATTAGATTGATCCAACCCCTTCCCTCCTTGTAGCGCCAAATTATGGAAACCAAAATTCTCACTTTCGATTTTAATGAATGGAGGAAAGAAAAGAAAACTATAATTTTCTTGAGGTCCTGAAAATTTGCTAAGCCAACGACAAATAATCAAAATCAGAAAACATACGAAAATAAAACAAGTGGAAGTAAAGAGCAGAGCAAGGAAGATTTTATTCTGAATCTGAATATGAGCGTTACAACAGGTCAAAAAACCTCGGCTGCGAGAGCTGTCAGAGTGTTCTAGTCCTAACCACCTAAGGCCTTAAAACCCAGTCGAGTCGCAGCCCAATAAAAGAAAACAGAAATTCCCTAAATTTCTATAATTACTAAGTTTGGTGTGTATTTTTCTTTTCCATGTGCTCCTTGCCTTGGCTCTCCTTATATATGCCTCCTAAGTCAGTCATCTTTCTTTTTCTGCCCCTGATTCTAGTCTACCTCTTTGCGGAAATCTTCCATATCCTCTCTATCTTCATTATTATCTTGGGAACTTGAAATTTATCTCCTTTTCCATTTATCTTCTTCGAAAATCAAGTAAATTGTCATTGTAGTTTGGGCTTATTTTCATTTTAAATCGTAAGTGTACCTTTTTCGCGTTTTAAAACATGTCAGGCTGTTTTTCGACTTAAACGTTTTTATAATTTCTTTCAAAGAAATCACTTTTGGTATGATGTTGGTTCCATAGTAGGATGAAGACCAATCGTATAGTTGAGATAACAATGGTATTAAGTTAATTGTTATCGTTTCATACGATTGATTTGAGATTTTACGAGAAAACATGTCTTTGAAGCAACAGTAACTCCAATCGAGATGAAACAAGAGACAGTTCAATAGGGACGAAGCGAGGTTGACAAGGGGAAGCAGGCTTTGTCGCCATCTGGAAATGAGGATGAGTCCGATTCGTTTCCTGCTGACGATGCGACGCGGAGAAGATGGTCTCGTCACCAGCTGTCAACGAGGACGAGTCTGAGTTGTCTCATACTTGCGACAAGACACGATGAAGATGGTCTCATCGCCAGATGGTGACGAGGACAAGCCCGAGTCATCGCCTGCTGGAGACGAGACGCGGAGATGATGGTCTCATCACCAGTTGGTGACAAGGACAAGCCCGAGTGGTCGCCTGCTGACAATGAGACACGGAAAAGATGGCTTCGTCGCCCTCTAGCAACAAGGTCTAGCCTGAGTCGTCGCGTGCTGGCATGAGACACCAAGAGGATGGTCTCATCGCCAGCTAGCGACGAGACACAAAAAAGATGGTTTCGTCACCACCTGGCGACGTGGACGATCATGAGTCATCACCTAATGGCGACGAGACACAGAGAAGATGGTCTCGTTTCAAGCTGGCGACAAGGTCAATCCATAGTCGTTGACACGAAGAAGATGGTACTGTCGCCATATGGGGACTTGGTTCAACGGTCGGGCGACATGAACTGGAAACATTAAGACGATGAGAAGTCGGGACGCGGCGGTTTCTTTTATCGTATTTTTGAAGTTATTCTGTTTTTATATTGAGTATGTATTTCGTGAAAGCTCGTTATTTTTGAATCTTACGAGGTTTTAGTTCTCACGTTCATTGTCACTGTGGTAGTTTCTAGACATTGATTCCATCGTGACCGATTTTGACTCCAACAGGTTTCTTGAGGAACTTGTTCATATCAAACTTCATCACAATGTCTCCCAACTGAAGATCGATCGTCCCATTCCTGACATCTATAATTTCACCAGATGTTCATAGGAAAGGTTGGCCTAATATCAGTGGGTCTTTGGGTTCGTCATCAAGCTCCATAACCACAAAATCAGCTAGGACCATAGTGTTTTCAATCTGGACATGGAGATCTTCGAGAACACCAACCAGAAGTTTGACTGATCTGTCCGCGAACACTAAGGAGATCCTGTTTGGTTTGAAATTAGTGTAACATATGCACTTTTCCACAGAGTGGGCATCAAATTTATGCTAGAGCCTAGATCACATAGAGAACACGAAAAGACCGTCTTCCATATTTGAACTAAGAGGAAAAATTGCCTGGATCACTCTCTTTTAGAGCACTGCGCCACACTCCTTGGATACCATCATCACCTCACTATCACCTAGATTTTTCCTGATATCAATCCTTCCATGAATGCGCGTAGAAGGTATCATCTGAATCGCATCAATCAGGGATAACTTGATAGTCAAGTCCTCAAGCATCTTTTTGCATTTCATCGCTTCACGATCCTTGCAAGACTTGTTCACTGGAACATGATAGGGGACCTTGGGTGTGTAGATTCAAGCAGGAGTAGCTCTGATACCAGAATGTTACAGCCCGAGGTTCAGGGTACACGGATTGGTACGAGGGCTGCTGCGGAATCCGGACGTGGTACGTACGGATGGATCGGGTGGGACGATGCGATGGGACTGGTCCGGGTGTGCGATTGAATCTGAGAAACAATGAACCTTTTTGTGAGTTTTTATGTTTGAAAAGATGAACAAAATAAGCTAAATGATGACAATGAAAGACAAGTGATTTTTATGGGTTTTTGTTTAAGAATGCAAGGATAAACTAGATGGTATGCGATTGATGTATGAATCAAAAGAAAAGGATAGAATTATGGATTGATGGATCCTTGTTGCTGGACGTGTGTCTCTCTCAACAAGAACAAGGGATGAATGATGAAGTGAGGATGGGATTCGGCTTGTTGGATGTGTATCTCTCCCAAGCTAAATCGATGGATGGAATGGAATGCAGAATCGCCACAAGTTTGGTGATGAAAACTTGATAAGATTCAATCTCCTCCTTGGCTGGTTTCACACGCAGATTTAGAGAGAGAGGCTAGGGTTTCTTGCTAGGGCAAACTGACTCATATATTGATAATAAGATGAAAAATACAAGACCACTTATATGGGGTTTATAAAGGACCCGACGTGGTTTGCCCTTCTTAGGGACTTGAAGCAAAACAACATGAAGTTCAATGCATAAAGGCCTAAACAATAAGTGGGCTGACTCCTTAGACTCTAAACAAGGCATAACCAATTTGCCTTAACTTATGGGACTCGAAAATAAATAAAAAGACTTAACAATTTGCCCATAAGTCTTTAAAATAGAAATTGCAACACAATTTAAAAACCACAAACCAAAAACAATTAACCGGTTAGAAAACAAAATGAAATCTTACCTGCTTACCTTTGTGGCCTAAGTGGATTACTCAGATGCTGGTTGGGTTGAGATTGGGTCTGGACCAAGGTTGCAAACAGATATGATCAGACTGCCCCGATTCTGGACGAGTGATTGGAATTGGGGTGTACCGGCTTGGTCTTGAACCTCTACTGGACCATCTTGAATCTTCAGTTGGACCATCTCCTCAATAAGCACTTGGTCTTGCTCTTCTTGGTTAAGGATCTCTTGGACACCCTTGGAGAATCCAGCTCTAATGACCTTTGCTCCGTTCCGGGTGGTTGGACCGTGTCGGATGATAGGAACCTCTACTTGAATGGCCGCGTCATCTGCAAGGAATGGGGACAGATCAGACACATTGAACACGGGAGAAATCTTAAACTCACCTGGAAGCTCAAGCTTATATACATTGTCATTGATCTTCTCAAGGACCCGGATAAGAGAGCCTTCTTGGGACCTTCGGGATGGCTTGGGTGGTGTTCCTGAAAACTTCTTGAAAATCAAGGTCAGTAGCATAAGAATCTTTAATGAACTAAAACCCCATGATCTTAGCCTCCATGGTAGTGATGAGAGTGTATCGCCTAGACAAGGCATCAACCACAACATTCTCTTTTCCCTTTTTGTACTTAATCACATATGGGAAGGTCTCCACAAACTCCAACCACTTGCGTGTCTCCTCTTGAGTGTGGTTTGTCCTCTTAGGTGCTTAAGTGTTTCATGATCTGTATGGATAACAAACTCTTTAGACAAAAGATAATGTTGCCAAGTTTCTAGTGATCTTACTAGAGCATATAGCTCTCTGTCATAGGTTGGGTAATTGAGGGCAGCTCCACTCAATTTCTCACTAAAGTAGGCCACGGGCCGTCCCCCTTGCATGAGCACAGCTCCTATGCCTGAACCTGATGCATCACACTCAATCTCAAAAGTTTTATCAAAGTTAGGCAAGGTGAGGACAGGTGCATGAGTCAAGCTATGCTTAAGCTTGTTAAAGGACTCTTCCTGAGCTGGCCCCCAAGTAAAGGATACATTCTTCTTAATCACCAAGGTCATTGGGGCAGCAATGGTGCTGAAGTCCTTGACAAACCGTCGGTAGAAGCTGGCCAGTCCATGGAAACTGCAGACATGTCCAATGGTGGTTGGGGTGGGCCATTCTTGTATTTCCTTGATCTTCTCTTCATCCACCTTTAGTCCTTGTGAACTCACAACAAATCCTAATAATACCACTTGATCAGTGCAAAACACACATTTCTTAAGGTTGGCATATAGTCCTTCACTTCTCAAGGTTTTCAGTACTAGTTCTAGATGACCAACATGCTCAGTTAGGCTATGACTATAGATCAGGATGTCATCAAAGTACACGACCACAAACTTACTGATGTATGGTCTTAGAATCTGATTCATGAGTCGCATGAATGTGCTTGGGGCGTTGGTGAGACCAAAGGGCATCACTAGCCATTCGTACAACCCTTGTTTGGTTTTGAAGGCAGTCTTCCATTTGTCTCCTTCCTTCATACGGACTTGGTGGTATCCACTCCTGAGGTCAATCTTAGAAAACACAGTAGAACCACTTAGTTCATCCAACATATCATCTAATCTAGGGATAGGGTACCGATATTTGATGGTTATGTTGTTGATGGCACGGCAGTCCACACACATTCGCCATGATCCGTCCTTCTTGGGCACCAATAGGACTGGTACGACACATGGGCTAAGGCTCTCACGGATGTAGCCCTTGTCCATAAGGTCTTGGACCTGTCTCTCTAACTCCTTGGCTTCCTCAGGGTTGACTCGGTAGTCAGGTTGGTTGGGTAGGGGTGCTCCGGGTACTAGATCAATCTGGTGTTCTATGACACGGATAGGGGGTAGGCCGGCTGGGATCTCGTCCGGGAAGACGTCCTTATACTTCTCCATCACGTCTTGCACCTCAGTTGGTACGTCATGTGCCTCAAATCCTGCAAAACAACCTTCCTTAAAGACCATTAGTAGCACCTGCGTCTCATGGTTTAAAGACTTAATTAATTCACCTGAGGTTAGGTAAAGGTTAGTCTTACTTACCTTGTGCGTCTGGGACATCGCCTTTTGCATGTCATGGACCTCCTGGGGGCTGAGTGGTGTCAGGGTATGCTTCTTGTGGTTGTGGGTAAAACTATAGACATTGGTTTGGCTGTGATGAAGGGTCTCCTTGTCAAACTGCCAAGGCCTCCCTAGAAGCAAATGGCTGGCTTGCATAGGTACTTCATCACACTTGACCTGGTCATGATACTTACCAATGCTGAACGTAATCACCACTTGTTTGGCTATCTTAAGCTCAGTCTCATCATTGAGCCACTTGAGTCGGTATGGCCTGGGGTGGGTGGTCTTAACCAGTCCTAGCTTATCAACAAGATACTTGCTAGCCACGTTAGTACACGAACCACCGTCAATGATCAACTACATACCTTCTGATCGATGTTACACCTCGTGTGGAAGATGTTTTCCCTTTGGATCGTCTCTGGATCGAATAAGGCACTAAGGGATCGCCTTGTAACTAGCAGCTCACCAGTCTCCGGGTGATCGATCACCTCATCATCCGTGTCAACGGGTTCCACTTCTGCCTCGTCCTGGGATTCATATTCCCCATCGGCCTTGATGACCATCACACGTTTGTTCGGACAGTCCTTTGCATAGTGTCCCTTGCCCTGACATTTAAAACAAGTAATGTCACGGGTCCGTTGAGCTTGTGTTTGAGACTTACCTGGGTCGGATGGTCCGGTCTTGGATGGTTCAGGCTGGTTCCTCTGGAAGCGGTTGTCCACCTCAATAGCCTTGCCCTTGTCGGCACCTTTGGGACCGGTTGAGGTCCACGGGGTCTTGTTCCTAGCAGTGGACACACTCTTCTTCCGATGTGTTGCTCAGCTTGGATAGCATAGTGAAGCAGATCGTTGAAGTTCTCATAGGGTTGCCTTTCCACCTTGCGTGCAATGCGGTCTTGTAGACCATCTAGGAATTGGCCCATTAGGGTGTCCTCCGTCTCACGGGTCTTGAGTTTGTTGCGTAGGGACTCAAACTCCTCAAAGTACTCCTCCACGGACCTAGTTCGCTGCGTCAATTTACGAAAACGTTTCTGTAAGTCCCGTTGATAATAGGTTGGAACATACCTGGTGCGAAGCTTGGATCGCATCTCGTCCCATGTGTCCAAATATGCAATGAGCTCCAAATATGGCAAGTTGCACTTAATGGGGATCCTCCTGATCTTGTGGTCTCTGGTGCATGGTAAGTTGATGTAGAACTCTTCTGGGTCATTTATTATGTCTCCTAAATGGTTTGGTAAGATTAGATTGTCTTCTGGTCGGAATTGGTTGGCTGGCAAATGATCACACCGAAAGATTGTCCAATCTTTCCATAAACTGCTCAGTTTGGCCGGTTCTGGATAAATGGGCATAACTTCTAGTTCCCTTGACCAAATTTCGTGATATTGGTCTTCCTGGAAAGCTAAGAAAATCCTCTTGACTTCTAAATTTTGTTTTGGCTCTGGTCGGATCTTTATGGGGCTTAATCCTTCTTCCAAAATCGGGTACTCGCAAATGAATGGGCTGGGAAACCTCCCAATTGTAAAATCCATAACTTCTTGGCCCTTGGTTCTTTTCTTGAAATTCAAAGCCTCAGTTATTCCTTTATGAGTAATACTTCTTTTAAAATTGGTTTCACGCCAATAGTACTTAGGGTTGATGAGATATTCTCCTTGGACTGAACCCATGTCACTGGAACCTCTACACGGGTTGGTATGGATAGTTGGGTGAGGTTCTGGACGAGCTGCTGGTTTGTTGGCCGCAACATTCCCTCCCCCTTGTGAAGGTTTTGACCTCAAAACTGGATAACCTGCACCAAGATAGAGCAAGTCAGGTTTCATTCTCCTTTGAGAGTCTAGAACCTTACCTTGGTCTAATTTCGGTTTTGTGATGGATTGTGCATCTGGTGGCTCTTCTTTGAAAAGATGGGAAATGATCACGCCTCTATCATGAACATGGTCATTGCATCTATTTTGGGGTTGATGGACCTTCAAACTTTTGGTAGCCTCGTTTTTGACCATCATTGGAGTTGATTCTTCTAGCAACATAAGATGATCCGGTGGAATCTCTTTGAAACTTTCTTCTTTGCAACCTGAAAAATTTACAACATTCTGGACAAAGACCAAGTGAATCATATCTGATACTGGATTTTTAAGAACAGAATGTGTCATGGTCGAATTTACCTTAGTTGCATCAGCATGATGAAGAATAAAATTCTTCTTTGGACAAGTGTGGTTGGATGGCTGCCTCTTTTGCAACTTCTTACCCTGGTATGTATGATCACCTTCTTGTGACTCATCAGTTCGGTTTGTGTGTTCTTCTTGAATTATTCCTGGATCAAAACATCTTGGCAAAGACAAATGTATTATACCAAAGAAGATGGACTCATAAACTGATAAGAACATTGAACACTTAACCTTTAACATAGCCGCGGCAGTAGTGAACTCTTGTGCTTGCTTCAAGCTTATCCTACAATCTGCATTTGACACTTTTTGACAAGAACAAGTGTATCATATCAAAGAATTTAGATGCTAAGGACGTGTTACTACCAAAGAATACCTCAGTGTTGGTGGATTTAAATGGCAAGGATTCAAAATCGCCTTGGTCTAGTTTCTGGTCAGAAACTAAAAACATCTTGGTTGGTGCTTCTTTAAGCAATTTGAGTGGCACCATGTCTTGAGACTTCTTCTGGTCCATCACAAGGGTTACGTTTGGTGGTTCATCTCCCCTGATTTTCTGTGCCTCAGTACCTGTTACAAGACCTTTTGACAAAGACAAATGCATGACACTAGAATTGGAAACAAATAAATCAGTTTGGAACAAACTATCACTCATTTTAGATAATTCAGTTTTATCTTCTTGTGAAGTTTCTTTCAATACTTTCTGGTCTGGACAAGTTACAGCAAGGTGCTCCATTATATTAAATTCATAACTAGCCTGCTCCTCAAAATTAGAGTGAGAAGACTTACCTTGGACTGTTCTGGTCGGATGGGACAACATGGATGTCCCTAAATTGGCCTCCTTAGGCAACATGTATTGCTTTGTGCATTGATCTTCCTTCTGATCCATTGGAAGGCAAGGCCCTGGGGTGTCATCTCCGTGGTGTATAGGCTCCTTAAGACCTGGAATAACACTCTTGGACAAATACAAGTGCATCATACAAGTAGTAGATGAGTCATGAACCATATTATCAAGTGTAAGACTTACCTTAGCCTTTACTTGCATAGTAGCTGATTCTGGTTCTGTTTTGGTCCTGCCCAAAGTGCCTTGGCCGACACTTTTACTCATCTCCCTGACCTCTGGGATGTCTCTATTCTGGTCTAAGAAATGGCCAGTGGTTTGGACTTGGTTTGGCCGCATGCTGACTTGTGAAGGCAAGCTTCTTTGTCCATCCTTTGACACCTCTCTTCTTGCATCTTTGGGAACATGAGTTGGATACCTCCTTGGATATAGTTCCTGGATTTCAGAACTTGTGTAGTCTGGTGCAAACTCATGCCTCATGACTTCCTTAAGGTCTCTCCACGTTTTGATAGTTGGCTCCTTGTAAAACCATCTATCATCTTCTTCTTGTATCCACCACTTAAAGGCATCATCTCTAAGTTGATCAATGGCATAAGACAACCTCTCCTCTCTCTGGATGTTGTTGTAGTAGAACCATTCATCAGTATTTCTTTTCCACCTTATATAGCCTCTCTTCCCTGAAAAAGTAAAGAGTTGAACTTTATCAGCAACATCATTATAATCAAACCGATAATTAAGAACATGATGGTTGTGGGATTTAGAAGTTGGATGTTGGTTGATCCTTGAAGGGTCTGGTGGCTTAGGCTCAACATATGCAGCCTCTGGTGCATTCACAAAACTTCTTTCTCCTGGTTTTGGTTGTTAGCCTTGAGCTTTGTTCCTTTTCTCCAGCTGAGAAATCTTGTCCTTGAGCTCTTGTAGAGCTGCCAACTGCTGGTTCATTGTGGCCCTTAGAGTTTGGCCGTGTGCTTCCTCTACCATTGCTTCCTGAAAACAATCTCAAGAGCAAGTGAAGGTATGGGAAGTTCTGGTCGAACCAAAATAAAACAAATGCAGTAATGAAACTTAATTTAAACCGAGAATTATGCAAGTATGAACCGAAATGAAATACTAAGAAAAATTATTTTTTTTTCTATTTGTTTTTCTGATGCAAGCACGAAATGAAGACAATATGAAATGATAATAAACACAATTAAAAGTAAATATGAAATGCAAACTAACAATGATATTTTTTTTTTGAGTTTTCCTTGTTATACAATGCAAATAACCGAAAATGGATGGCACCGACCACTTCATATTGCAAAATGAAGTGGTTTGATGGCACCGACCACTTATTTTGGCCAAACATGAAGCGAGATGTAGAGGCCTTATGTTCCAAATGCACTGTCTGCCTTCAGACCAAGTCCAGGTCACATCCCTACGGTTTACATATGCCATTGCATATTCCTAACCACCCTTGGATCGATATCTCTATGGACTTTGTGTTGGGTTTATCCAAGATAAACCACAAGGAATCCATTTTTATAGTGGTGGACAGATTCTCTAAGATGGCACATTTCATAGCATGCAATAAGACCAATGATGCTACCCAAACGGCTGACTTGTTCTTCAAAGAGGTGGTTCGTCTACACGGTGTGCCTAGGACCATTGTGTCAGACCGAGAATCCAAATTCCTTAGTCACTTCTGGAGGACACTGTGGGGTAATATAGGTACCAAGCTGATGTTCTCAACCACATGCCACCCCCAGACCGATTGATGAGGCCATCCAAGTAGAGGTTCCTATCATCCGACACGGCCCAACCACCCGAAACGGAGCCAAGGTCATTAGAGCTGGATTCTCCAAGGCTGTCCAAGAGATCCTCAACAAAGAAGAGAAAGACCAAGTGCTTATTGAGGAGATGGTCCAACTGAAGATTCAAGATGGTCCAGTAGAGGTTCAAGACCAAGCCGGTACACCCCAATTCCAATCACTCGTCCAGAATCGGGGCAGTCTGATCATATCTGTTTGCAACCTTGGTCCAGACCCAATCTCAACCCAACCAGCATCTGAGTAATCCACTTAGGCCACAAAGGTAAGCAGGTAAGATTTCATTTTGTTTTCTAACCGGTTAATTGTTTTTGGTTTGTGGTTTTTAAATTGTGTTGCAATTTCTATTTTAAAGACTTATGGGCAAATTGTTAAGTCTTTTTATTTATTTTCGAGTCCCATAAGTTAAGGCAAATTGGTTATGCCTTGTTTAGAGTCTAAGGAGTCAGCCCACTTATTGTTTAGGCCTTTATGCATTGAACTTCATGTTGTTTTGCTTCAAGTCCCCTAGAAGGGCAAACCACATCGGGTCCTTTATAAACCCCTTATAAGTGGTCTTGTATTTTTCATCTTATTATCAATATATGAGTCAGTTTTCCCTAGCAAGAAACCCTAGCCTCTCTCTATAAATCTGCGTGTGAAACCAGCCAAGGAGAAGATCAAATCTTATCAAGTTTTCATCACCAAACTTGTGGCTATTCTTCATTCCATTCCATCCATCGATTCAGCTTGGGAGAGATACACATCCAACAAGCCGAATCCCATCCTCACTTCATCATTCATCCCTTGTTCTTGTTGAGAGAGACACACGTCCAGCAACAAGGATCCATCATTCCATACTTCTATCCTTTTCTTTGATTCATACATCAATCGCATACCATCTAGTTTATCCTTGCATTCTTAAAACAAAAACCCATAAAAATCACTTGTCTTTCATTGCTATCATTTAGCTTATTTTGTTCATCTTTTCAAACATAAAAACTCACAAAAAGGTTCATTGTTTCTCAGATTCAATCGCACACCCGGACCAGTCCCATCGCATCGTCCCACCCGATCCATACGTACGTACCACGTCCGGAATCCGCAGCAGCCCTCGTACCAATCCGTGTACCCTGAACCTTGGTTACAATGGACGTCTAGGAGCTTATATAATGCTCAGATACAAGAGTACAAACGTTCTAAAAAGAAAAGAAAGGAAATAAATCAAAAAGAAAGCAAGAAAATCAGAATATGGCCGTTGGAGCCTTCAGTGGGATTCTTTGGCTCCAAGTGAGGAAATTGCTTCTTGTTGAATCTGGACGGTTTAAGAGGATAATAAAGCTTTCTTGGGACCTTCTGGATGGCTTGGAAGGTCTTTAACTCATGCCCAAACATTAGGGAAAGGAGCTGTTGGGATTTGAATGCAATGAGCTCCAAATATGGCAAGTTGCACTTAGTGGGGATCCTTCTGATCCTATAGTCTCTGGTGCATGGTAAGATGATTTAGAACTCTTCTGGATCATTGATTATGTCTCCTGGATGGTTTGTTAAGATCAGATTGTCTTCTGGTCGGAATTGGTTGGCTGGCAAATGATCAAACCGAAAGATTGTCCAATCTTTCCATAAACTGCTCGATTTGACCGGTTCTGGATAAATGAGCATAACTTCTAATTTCCTTGATCAAATCTCGTGATATTGGGCTTCCTGGAAAGATAAGAAACTCCTCTTGACTTCTAAATTTGGTTTTGGCTCGGGCCGGATCTTTATGGGGCTTAATCCATCTTCCAAAATCTGGTACTCGCAAATGAATGGGCTGGGAAACCTCCATTTTGTAAAATCCATAACTTCTTGGTCCGTGAGTCTTTTCTTGAAATTCAAAGTCTAAGTTCTTCCTTGATGAGTAAGCCTTCTATTAAAATTTGTTTCACTCCAAAAGGCTTTCAGGTTGTTGATATATTTTCCGTGGACTGAACCTATATTGCTGGAACCTCTACACTGGTTGGTATGGGCAGTTGGGTGGGACTCTGGACGAGCTGCTGGTTTGATGGCCGCAACATTCCCTCCCCCTTGTGAAGGTTTTGACCTCAAAACTGGATAACCTGCACCAAGATAGAGCAAGTAAGGTTTCATTCTCCTTTGAGAGTCTAGAACTTTACCTTGGTATAATTTCGGTTTGGTGATGCATGGTGCATCAGGTGGCTCTTCTTTGAAGAGGTGTGAACGAATCACGCATATCCTTTGCTTATGACCACTGCATCTTTTCTGGAGTGGATGGTTCTTCAATGTTTGGGTGGCCACGTTTCGGATCTTCCTTGGAGGTTGTCCTCCTAGCATCTTAAGATCATCCGGTGGAATGTCTTTGAAGCTTTCTCCTTTGCAACCTGAAATAATCTCAGCATTCTGGACAAAAAGCAAGTGCATTATATCTGTGTTTGGACATTGATAATCATAATGTGAAATTTCCAGACTTACCTTGATAGCTTCCACAAGTTGAAGAATTATTTTCTTCCTTGGACAACTTGCTTTTGATGGCTGCCTTCTTTGCAACTCTTGACCTCGGTTTGAATACCCTTCTCTTGTATGTATTCCTGGATCAAAACTTTTTGGCAAAGACAAGTTCATGATGTCTTCCTTATAAAGTGGTAAGGAAGAATTAAAACTAGAGGCATTTACCTTTCTTAGGCTGGCCTTAAATTGCCTTGATTCAGCAATTATTTGTACTTGTCTAGTACCAATTAACACCATGGTTGGCGCCTCTTTCATTGGAGCAGTGTACTCCCTGGTTCCTGAAACTATTTCACATACTCTTGGACAAGACAAGTGCATTAATCTTGTCATGGAGTTAATAATAGAATTCTGCTCTAATGTGAAACATAGCTTAAGTCTTAGCATGTGAACAAGACATTGTTCAAATTTCGATTTCCACTTGTGTGGTGGTTCATGACTGAGCTTATGGTCTGGTTCCTCTCTTTGAACCTCAGTAAGCTTATATCTTTCCTTTGTTCTTCCTGTACCAAGAACACAAATGTCAGTACCAATATCCAAAGGTGGTGTTAGAAACTTACCTTGGTTGAACATTTCTAGGACTGGTTTTGCTTCATTAAGCATCATGGGTGCTATTGTGTCTTGGTGTTCCTCCTGGTCCATCACAAGGATGACGTCTGGTACTTCCTCTTCTTTGGGCTCATGCTCCTTGGTTCCTGTTAAAACACCTTTTGACAAAGCCAAGTGCATTATACAAGAATTTGGAACAAACAAATCACATTGAATAAAACTATCACTTTTTTTTGATAATCCAGTTTCTTCTAGTGATGTTTCTTTCAATAGTTTCTTGAATGTACAAGTAACAGCAAAGTGCCCTCTTTTATGACATATATAACATGTCTGATATTTTAAATTTTTAGGACTAGAACACTTACCTTGTTCAGTGTTTCCCATGCTTGTTGGTTTGGACAGATGTGTGCATTGAACCTTCATGTGGTCCCTTGAATGGTTTACTACTTTTGGCTCTTCTTCTCTGGCCTTATGTTCATCACGACCTGTAGTAACATCCTTGGACACATACAAGTGCATCATACCAGTGGGAGATGAATCATAAACCAAATATCAAGTATAGGACTTACCATAGCCTTTGGTTGAATTATCGGTTTGGCTGGTTGTTCTTTGGGTCTGGCCAACGTGTCTTGGCTGATCAATTTATTCTTCCCCATGGTCTTTGGGACCTCATCATTTGGATATTGATCATAGAAAACCCTGTGCTTCTGGTTTGGCCGAATCTGGTCTTGACGGATCAAGCTTCAATGACCTTCTTTTGGCACAACTCTTTGTGACTCTTTAGACCCATGGCTTGAAAATCTCCTTTGGTACCTTTCTCTAATATCTGGTGTTGGAAGTGAGGATACATACTTCCTGATAATGGCTTATTTAAGGTCTTCCCACGTTCTGATAGCCTTCCCATGACTCTTCCACTGTGGGCTATCTACACCTTTCCACCATTTGTATGCTCTTCCGGTTAGTTTTGAGACAGCATGAGCTAGCCTTTCATTCTTTGGCACACTATGGTATGAAAACCAATCATCCATGGCTCTTTCCCATGATAGATAATCATCTGGCCAGTTGCTTCCTGAAAAAGAATAACCCTTAACATCATTAGCACATTCATAATCATGATAAGAATGAGTTAAGTATTCATGAGTATAAGAAGCTGGTTGCGGGGTGATCCATGTAGGGTCTGGTGGCTTGGGCTCAACATATGAAGCCTCTGGTGTGGTCACAAAACTTCCTTTTCCCTTTGCTGGTCGTTGGCCTTGTGCCTTGCTTCCAACCGAGTTGATTCTTTCATTCAACCGAGCCAACTGTTTGTTAAGCTCTTGAATAGTGGCCAATTGTTGGGTCAGTGTGGCCATCTGAGTTTGGACGTGTTCTTCTCCTACCATTGCTTCCTGAAAACACTATTAAAGATCAAGTGAAGGTATAGGGAAGTTCTGGTCGTGCAAGAACTGGAAATAATGCAACTTAGACTAAACAGAAAATAATCTGCAATGCTTTGACCGGTATGATATAAACTATGCTAAAATGATTTTATTTTTTTTTCCTTTCTGATACAGGGGATGATATGCACGAAATATATAAACTAATATGGCATAAAATTAACTAGGAAGCTTGTCTTTTTTTTTGATTTAAACTTGATATATAAGGGAAAACAAAATGGAAACAACTTAAAATGCAGAATTTTTTTTTGGCAGTTTTTGATTATGGAAAGAAAATTAAAAGGGAACTAACACAATTTCGAAATCAAATTCAATGCAAACAGAATCAAACTGAACTTTTCTTTTTCTTTTTCGTGGCTCCTAATATGATGAACAGCAAGAACACAAAAAAAATTCAGAAACAAAATGACAGTTTTTATGGATTTTCGGTTTATGATGCAAACAAATGCAAAACTAAATATTTAGATGCAAGAATAGATGTAACCTGAGTCAGGAAGTTTAGCTCCGATACCAAAATGTTACAGCCCAAAATGGGGGTTGTACTGATGGTGGATGGATGGGAAAATCGGGTCGACCGAGAAATGATCGATTTATCGATATGCCTAGAATCTACCTTGCAAACCTGAAACAAATGGAAAATAAATGAGATGCGGTTTATGATATGAAATAAACGATGGAAATAGATAAAGAAAAAGGATAGATATGGTGGAATCAAGCTGCTGGATGTGTATCACTCTCAGCTGGATCAAAGGATGGACTTGAAGGGGATTTGCGGATGATGGGTTGATTGAATCTCTCAATCTGGTGGGATGATGGCACGATGTGATTGACTCTCTCAATCTGTGTTCCTCAAGGCTGATTAATCCACAAACAACATGTAAGACCACGAATCAATAGGACTAAAGCACTTCACACACTATAATCCTAAAGAAAATCGATTTTATGCAAAGAACACTTTGATAAAAACTGAATAAACTTTCATTAACTACATGATTGAGGGTGCTGGTTACAATGGACGTCTAGGAGCTTATATAATGCTCAGATACAAGAGTACAAACGTTCTAAAAAGAAAAGAAAGGAAATAAATCAAAAAGAAAGCAAGAAAATCAGAATATGGCCGTTGGAGCCTTCAGTGGGATTCTTTGGCTCCAAGTGAGGAAATTGCTTCTTGTTGAATCTGGACGGTTTAAGAGGATAATAAAGCTTTCTTGGGACCTTCTGGATGGCTTGGAAGGTCTTTAACTCATGCCCAAACATTAGGGAAAGGAGCTGTTGGGATTTGAATGCAATGAGCTCCAAATATGGCAAGTTGCACTTAGTGGGGATCCTTCTGATCCTATAGTCTCTGGTGCATGGTAAGATGATTTAGAACTCTTCTGGATCATTGATTATGTCTCCTGGATGGTTTGTTAAGATCAGATTGTCTTCTGGTCGGAATTGGTTGGCTGGCAAATGATCAAACCGAAAGATTGTCCAATCTTTCCATAAACTGCTCGATTTGACCGGTTCTTGATAAATGAGCATAACTTCTAATTTCCTTGATCAAATCTCGTGATATTGGTCTTCCTGGAAAGATAAGAAACTCCTCTTGACTTCTAAATTTGGTTTTGGCTCGGGCCGGATCTTTATGGGGCTTAATCCTTGTTCCAAAATCGGGTACTCACAAATGAATGGGCTGGGAAACCTCCATTTTGTAAAATCCATAACTTCTTGTTCCGTGAGTCTTTTCTTGAAATTCAAAGCCTCAGTTCTTCCTTTATGAGTAAGCCTTCTATTAAAATTGGTTTCACTCCAAAAGGCTTTCTGGTTGTTGAGATATTCACCGTGGACTGAACCTATATTGCTGGAAACTCTACACTGGTTGGTATGGGCAGTTGGGTGGGACTTTGGACGAGCTGCTGGTTTGATGGTCACAACATAACCAGCAGCTCGCCCAGAACCTCACCCAACTGTCCATACCAACCCGTGTAGAGGTTCCAGCGGCATAGATTCAGTCCAAGGAGAATATCTCAGAAACCAGAAGTCCTTTTGGAGTGAAACCAATTTTAAAAGAAGGCTTACTCATCAAGGAAGCACTGAGGCTTTGAATTTCAAGAAAAGACCCACGGAACAAGAAGTTATGGATTTTAAAAAATGGAGGTTTCCCAGCCCATCCAGTTGCGAGGTTCAGCCTTTAGAAGTGAAGATCAGTCCAACCAAGAAGCGGCCTTATTCAGAATCAAACATGGGCTTCAAGAGGGATTTATTAGCTTTCCAGAGAGCCCGAAATAAGGAGATACAATCAATTTCCCAAAACCGGTCAAACCGATATCAATTGGGGAAAGTTTCCAACCAATTTGATTTGGCTCGAACCAAACCTTTCTCTCGGAGCCAGGAGACACACTTAGACATCCAGAAGGTATAAAAGAAGTCCTAGGCGCCCTAACATGCTCCAGCAACCAGAGGATTAGGAGAATCCTCATTAACCACAACTTACCATATTTGGAGCCTTGGTATTTAAAAGTCCAACAGCTACTTCTTCAGCTCCTGCACGAGTTTAAGACCTTCCAAGACATCAATAGGGTTCCCAGGAAGCTATCCTATCCTCTCAAACCTTCCAGATACAAGTAGAAGACCATCTACATTAACTTGGCCAAGATTCTCTTCATAAAGTCTCCAACGGCTAGTTTTCTTGGAGCCATCTATTCCTTTGCTTCCAAGACTTTAGGCACGAGTTATTTTTTTTCCTTTTATCATTTTTAGACTGTTAGTGTTTGTCTTAGTCGAGCCTATAAAGCTCCAGCCGTCCATCCATTGTAAACACACCATTTTTCCAGCAATAAGAATTTCCAGTTTTCTTGTTTTCTTAAAACTATTTTCTTAAGTCTTTAGAGTTTGTGAGAATCATCTCCCAAGCACCACGACTTATCAAGCCTCCATTCCATAGAGTCTTGTGGCGTCCTCAATCCATCCTCACTTCCATCCCATTCGTTTGCCAAGCTTGAGAGTGATACACATCCAGCAAGCAAAGCACCATCTCATTCCATATCGATCATCTTTTGATTAGGCTGAGAGTGATACACATCCAGCAGCGTAATCCCATCATATCTATCCTTTTTATTTACTTATTTTCATTGTTTATTTCATTGCATAAACCGCATCTCATTTACTTATTTTCATTGTTTATTTCATTGCATAAACAGCAGCCTAATCCCATCCTATCAATCCTTTCTTGGTCGACCCGATTTGCACATCCATCCATACTCAGGACGACCCCCATTCTGGGCTGTAACATTTTGGTATCAGAGCTAAACTTCCTGACTCAGGTGACATCTATCCTTTCATCTCATATTTGCTTGCATTTGTTTTGCATTCATAAACCAAAAATCCATTAAAAAAAACTGTCTTTTTGTTTCAAGTTTTGTTTCTGAATATATTTTTTTGTCTTCTTTCTGTTCATCATCTTAGGAGCCACGAAAAAGAAAAAGAAAAGATTAGTTTGATTCTGTTTTCATTGCATTTAGTTTCAAAATTGTGTTAGTTCCCCTTTTAATTTTTTTCCATAATCAAAAACTGCCAAAACAAAATTCTGCATTTTAAGTTGTTTCCTTTTTATTTGCTTGCATATCAAGGTTAAATCAAAAACTCAAAAAAATCATTCTAGTTATTGTTTTAGACCATATTCATTTTTCTATTTTGTTCCTGCATCAGAAAAGAAAAAAAATCATTGTAGCTTAGTTTATATCATTTTGGTCCAAGCATACTTCATTGTTTCCATTTTTGGTTTATTGCATCCCTTAACCTAAAAAAAAAAATACCATTGCTAGTTTTTCATCCCATAATACATTACCATTGTTTTCATCAGCATTCAATATTAGTTAATCATGATCTTGCATTAAGAAAACCAAAAGAAAAATAAGTTTTGCATAGTTTAGTTCTTATCGGTTTATAATTGCATTTCTAGGTTTTGATTAAGTTTCATTACTGCATTTTTATTTTGGTTCGACCAGAACATCCCATACCTTCACTTTCTCTTTGAGATTGTTTTCAGGAAGCAATGGTAGAGGAAGCACACGGCCAAACTCTAAGGGCCACAATGAACCAGCAGTTGGCAGCTCTACAAGAGCTCAAGGACAAGATTTCTCAGCTGGAGAAAAGGAATAAAGCTCAAGGCCAACGGCCACAACCAGGAGAAAGAAGTTTTGTGAATGCACCAGAGGCTGCATATGTTGAGCCTAAGCCACCATACCCTTCAAGGATCAACCAACATCCAACTTCTAAACCCCACAACCATCATGTTCTTAATTATCGGTTTGATTATAATGATGTTGTTGTTAAAGTTCAACTCTTTACTTTTTCAGGGAAGAGAGGTTATCTAAGGTGGGAAAGAAACACTGATGAATGGTTCTACTACAACAACATCCAGAAAGAGGAGAGGTTGTCTTATGCCATTGACCAACTTAGAGAAGATGCCTTTAAATGGTGGATACAAGAAGAAGATGATAGATGGTTTTACAAGGAGCCAACTATCAAAACGTGAAGAGCCCTTAAGGAAGTCATGAGGCATGAGTTTGCACCAGATTACACAAGTTCTGAAATCCAGGAACTATATCCAAGGAGATATCCAACTCATGTTCCCAAAGATGCAAGAAGAGAGGTGTCAAAAGAAGGACAAAGAAGCTTGCCTTCACAAGGCAGCATGCGGCCAAACCAAGTCCACACCACTGGCCATTTATTAGACCAGAATAGAGACATCCCAGAGGCCATGGAAACGAGTAAAAGTTTCGGCCAAGACACTTTGAGCAGGACCAAAACAGAACCAGCTACTATGCAAGTAAAGGCTAAGGTAAGTCCTACACTTGATGATATGGTCCATGAATCATCTACTACTTGTATGATGCACTTGTCTTTGTCCAAGAGTGTTATTCCAGGTCTTAAGGATCCTATACCCCACAGATATGACACCCCAGGGCCTTGCCTTCCAAAGGACCAGAAGGAAAAACAATCAAAGTTGCTTAAGGCAGCAAAACCAGTAACCAAAGTATCAAACCAAGGTAAGTATCTAAAACCACTTTTGGTTGAGGATATAAACGTGTATACTTATGGTACAGGAAGTAAAAAGGAGATTTCAATGCTTACTGACGTCCAAAGGGAAGAACCAGAACCTGAGCTCAAGCAAAATCCACACCACAAGTGGAAACCGAAATTTGAACAAGAGAATGTTCAAGTGCTAAATCCTGAGGTACATTTCACTCTAGATCATAATTTTCTTATTAACTCTATGACAGGATTGATATACTTGTCTTGTCCAAGAGATTGTGAAATAAGTACAGGTAACCAAGGAGTGTGCACTGCCCAAAAAGAAGAAGCACCAACCAGGATGTTTTTAGTTTCTGACCAGAAACTAGACCAAGGCGATTTTGAATCCTTGCCATTTAAATCCACCAACACTGAGGTATTCTTTGGTAGTAACACGTCCTTAGCATCTAAATTCTTTGATATGATAAACTTGTTCTTGTCAAAAGTGTCAAAGGCAGATTGTAGGATAAGCTTGAAGCAAGCACAAGAGTTCACTATGGCCGCAGCTATGTTAAAGCTTAAGTGTTCAATGTTCTTATCAGTTTATAAGTCCATCTTCTTTGGTATAATACACTTGTCTTTGCCAAGATGTTTTGATCCAGGAATAATTCAAGAAGAACACACAAACCGAACTGATGAGTCACAAGAAGGTGATCATACATACCAGGGTAAGAAGTTGCAAAAGAGGCAGCCATCCAACCACACTTGTCCAAAGAAGAATTTTATTCTTCATCATGCTGATGCAACTAAGGTAAATTCGACCATGACACATTCTGTTCTTAAAAATCCAGTATCAGATATGATTCACTTGGTCTTTGTCCAGAATGTTGTAAATTTTTCAGGTTGCAAAGAAGAAAGTTTCAAAGAGATTCCACCGGATCATCTTATGTTGCTAGAAGAATCAACTCCAATGATGGTCAAAAACGAGGCTACCAGAGTGTGAAGGTTCTCCTTCTGATCATCACCCTTCTCAGCTTCTGTTGTTTCTCCCTGTGTGGCCTTCTCAGGAGTTATCTCTTCCATAGCATAGATCTATCATTGGTTGTTCTTTAGAATTAGATCAACCTTGGCAGTTAAGTCATCCTACCACTGAGTGTCTACACTCTTGACCTTCTGGAGCGATCATTTTCTTGATTCTTATTGGCTGAGCTGGCAGCCATATTCTCAATCAGTTCAAATGTTCATTGGTCTTCTAAGTCATGAAATCTCTGTTGCCCACCGAGTTAAGAGCACTTCGGAATTCCCAGTCCACTCTATCATAGAAAATGCTAGAAGGTATTCATTATCAAATCCATGGTGAGTCCATTCTATTTGGTAATCATTGAAGTGCTCCCATGCATCGCGGAAGGGCTCATCGGTGAGCTGTCTGAAAGAGGAGATCTTATTTCTCAATGCAGCAGTCTTCACTTTAGTATAGAAGTTGCTAGGAATGCTGCTCTGACATGTTCCCACGTCGTAAAAGAGCCAGCGGGTAGTGACTTCAACCATTGTACAGCTTTTCCGTCAAGATAAAATGAGAATAATATGCACTTTATGAAGTCAGGAGATACTCCATTCGAGCGAGTGAAGGCGTAAATCTCTTCGAAGCTTTCAATGTGTTCCATTTGAATTTCAGCTGAGAGTCCATGGAACATTTTTCTCTGCACCAAATCTATCAAAGCAGGCTTGATCTCGTAGTCTTGCCTGGTACAGGGTGGTGGAGTAATATCAGAGCGAGTAGTAGGGAAGTTGGAGGTTTCTCTGCCCAATCAAAGCAGCTTGCTCTTGTTGCTGCTACGCAGTGAGTACAGCAGCTTCCTGCTGACCTTGGATGGTCTGCTACATCTGAATCATCTGCTTTTACATCTGTTGCATAGTATCAGCAAGATCATCTGGATGGCCGTGATCACCCATAGTGGTGTTGTTTGGCCTTTGTTGATGTCGGTTGGTTCTTTCTATCTTTGGTAGCTCCTCACTGCTAAGTGTAACTAAATATCCTTGTGTGTTTCTCCAAGTATGTTTACTGGTCATGCAACTGGAACATTACCTGCAGCAAAATGGTAAAGCAAGTTAGAGGTCATAGACAAAATATATAACCGTAAAATAAAGGTAAAAAGTTGATCCCTGTCGCAACGACGCAAAAACTTTATACACTAAAATTGTGTTTTTGCTACTGTCAAGTTAACAGTGGTAGTTGTAATATTTTAGATTCAATTCGAAAAGACCAGTTTACATTTTATTTCTATGAGATCAATGTCAAGCTAAAACAATAGATGATCTAAACTCAAGAAATCCTAAATAAAGCAAGTAACAAACTGGTTTGGTTGTTTTCAGATGACGAGAAGCTAACCTAGGGTGATTTGGTTGGTGCTTAAACATACACGAGCCAAACAATTATTAAAGTTCGATTATGTTCCAAGTCTAGAAATAGGAACAAGCAGCAAGATCGACCCACTTTCATGGTCTCTCTCCTTTCATCGACCAGCTTAAATCCTAAGCTATCGTTTGGTTTAAAGCATGAAGATGAACATTATCGATCAAGTCCAATATGTTCACAGAACACCCTAATATCTACTTTTGCTAATTAGGGATGCAATGCTCATTCATAACAGTTCTAGCAACCTATCTCACAGTTAATGAATATATCTAACCTAAATTCATACATTAAGTGCTCAATTCATCATAAGCATTAAGGACAGCTATGAATAAAGACAACCGATAGATACTTATTTATGTTTAGCCCATGATCAAACCCTAACACCCTGGGTTAAATTAGCCAACTACTCAGTCATGTAACAAGAAAACACAGAGATCGACTCTGAATAATACATCATGCGATTAAAAGAGATAAAAAAGGGTTCAAGGTAATCTTCTCTAAGGTGAGAGAGATGGAGCCTTCTCCATTACAAGGTAACAAATAGCAAATCGCCAATCTCATGTCTAGAGTCTTCTTGCATAAAAACTAAGGTAAAAATAAAGAAAGATAGAGGAGAGGTATACATGGAGGCACCGTCAGCTAGAGCAGAGAAAATAGAGAAATTGGGGCAAATCACGAAACAATATTCTGGTTTCCTTAAATATCGTGAGCAGGCGAGTGGGTGCTCCGTCTAGGATCACACTCTCGGTTGCTCTGTCTGTTTGTACCACATGAAAACTTCAATTTGTATTATTTTTTCATGAATCCTTCAAAAGCCTCCTAACCTACTAAGAACCTGTAATGACTCAAAAATGACTAAAAAACTCGATAAAACCTTGAAAACAAATGACAGAACTTATTTACATTGTGCCAAATTTACATTGTGCCAAAAAACAAAAGATATTATTTGTATATACACAAATTCAAAGCACTCACCCTGTTTCCTGAACATAGATCCATTTGAACTGATAACCCCGTCAAGGCTTTGCTTGTCTAATTAGGTGAGTAATCGAGACAAGAGATGAAGAATGTAGAAACGAAATTTCCAGAAAATGAGGGAGGACTTATGACAGTTGTCAAATGCATTCACTGTTCTTAAAAGGAGTTTAAAACTATTATTGTTGCGCTTGGTTGGTCTGTGGACAGCACCCAGAAGAATTCATAGTAAGCAGGAACAACAACAATGAGAAACGGATCAACAAAGAACCAGTGATACGATTTGCAATATTTGTTAACAAGCAAATGAAGCATAAACCATTTTTTACTAAACTTGTTAAATTTACTACTTCATTTCTTCGTGCTATGTATCTCACAAAAGAATTGTAGCTTATCCTCATGAATAGCCAGTCAAAAGGAAATATTATCCTAGAGAAGGGTCTACATCAACGAAATTTTTTGTCTCTTTTCATCTTTATTTATGCAAGAAATCACTCGTTAACCTTTTAAATTATGTAGAAAGTCAAGGAAAGATAAAGGGAATGGTGTGTTTCTCGCGCTGGTGTGTTTCTCGCGCTAGTTCCCCGGTGTCTCACTTGTTATTTGCTAATGATAGCCCTTTCTTTTGTAAGGCAGAACCCCGTGAATATGATGAGGTTATAAAAGCGGAAGGTTTACGGGAAAGCTCAAGCCAGCGAATTAAATTGAGAAGTCATTGCTTCTCTTCGGTAAAAGGGTAACAGGAAGAAACAAGAGATAGAGGCGAATTTGTCTATTGACAATGAAGGTGAGATGGGAACTTATTTGGGAATTCCAGAGGATATAAGTGGGTCAAAATGCAGGCCACTCACATTCCTTAATGATAATTTCGATCATAGAATTAATGGTTGGTCGGCTCGTTGGTTATCACGAGGTGGAAAGGAAACCCTGATAAAGGTTATTGCATTAGCACTGCCAATGTATGTTATATCTAGATTTCTTCTCTCTTGGGAGATTTGTGAAAGATTGGCAAGCGCTATTGTACAATTCTGGTGGAGCTCTAATCCACCAAAGAAATCGATGCACTGGGGGAAATGAGAAAAACTTTGTAGTCCAAAAATTGAAAGAGCTATCCATCTCAGAATGATTCACGGATTTAAGCTGGTCTTTTTTGCAAAAAAGAGAATTTTGGAGATTAATTCAATTCTCGGATTCTATCCTTGCGAGAGTATTGCGAGGAAGGTATTATCACCAAAGCTCGCTTTTGCAAGCGGCAAATACATAATCTTCATCTTACGTTTAGACAATTTTGATGGCAGCTAGGCATTTACTAAGGTTGAAGATCAATCAGAAAGTTTACCCAGGCTACCATATACGTGTTTGGGAGAATCCTTGGATACCCTCAATCCATGGTAGACCTGCTAGATCGATTGACCTAGTGGTAGATCCACGTATGACAGTGAGCGAATTGATTCATGGTTCTCCAAAAGAGTGGAATGTTCAGAATCTGGAAAATCTTATTTCTCAAGTAGACATACCTCTCATTCGGAGCCTGGCCTTAAGCCAATTTAATAGAGATGATATGTACAGATGGAGTTATACAAAGTATGGTATGTACAAGGTTAAATCCGGATATTGAGTTGCAAGGAATATATTGTACCGAGAACATGAGGTAATGGTTTCGGAGCCGAGTATCACTAAGTTAAAAGCTTATGCTTGGAAAATCAATGCTCCGTAGAAAATTTGCCAGCTGGTGTCTCGTAAATAGCAGTTACATGGAATTTAACATGACGTCGTATGCCTTGTGCGAATCATTGTCCTAGATATGGAGAATCCGACGAATCAATAAACCATGCCATTTTCAATGTCCACTTGTCTTACAAACTTGGGCTCTTGCCTCGTCACCATCATATCTGGGCATTTTTCGAAGAATGAATGTATATAGCAACTTGGATTATTTGTTCTAAAGAAAGAACAATATTGAATATCCAGAGCTCAATAACAAGCCTTGAATTATTTGGTACTTATGGAATGCTTGTAACAACAAACTTTTCCAAGGAATCACACGGGATCCACTTGAATTGTTTCACGCGAAAAGTGAATTCCATGCATGGTTTAATGCAAACTCAAACACCTCGGATGAGACTCGAACAACACACCAGACAATGGATTACAAGTCCCAAGCTTGCAGAATATTTGTTTTGTAGATGGATTATGGACTGCCAAAGCACAATACATTAGATATGGTTGGATATAGATGGATAGATAAGGAAATGAACTCTTAGAGTTTAGAAATAAAGAAAATAGTATGTCTTGTTTACACTAAGTAAAGGAGGTTTTAATTTGGATAATATACACCATGTCTCAATACACAAATTGCCAACAATTTTGAACAAACTGCTATAATATTATACCGATGATTCATAACCCAAAAGTGTAGCCGACTTTTTCACGAAGCTAGAAAAAGTAGCATTGTTTAAGAGAAGATTTCCAAACCTCAATTTTTTTTTTCATATACCAAGAGAGCCTAATCAAAGAGTAGATGATTTAGATAAGATAGCTCATATTTTTTACAATGATTTACATTTTGTTGTTTTTTTTATTT
Organism: Moricandia moricandioides; assembly: GCA_905132885.1. Lineage (NCBI taxonomy): Eukaryota > Viridiplantae > Streptophyta > Magnoliopsida > Brassicales > Brassicaceae > Moricandia > Moricandia moricandioides. The sequence continues at coordinate 225,490 of CAJHQQ010000241.1, forward strand.
GGGTCTGGATTTCCAGAATAATATTTTAATATAAAAAGTTGTATCATATAATTTGTTAATATATCTTAAATGCTAAAAACAAGATTAAAACTTTATGCAAATAAAATTTTAAAATAAGGAATTGGAGGGTCGGCCGAGCAAGCCATCCCTATGGCGGTTTCCAGAAATAATGTCGGCCATATGTCTTGATTGTGCCATACAGCACTCAACCTTTTACTCTAAGGCTGAGCGTGGCATAAATAGCCATCCGACCCTTTTTTTTAATTTTTCGTAGTTAAGGCCCGTCTCCTTTATATAGAAGCCCTTCTCTACCTCCTCTCTCTTCTCTTCCCGATGTGGGACGAAAACAAACACAATCTCAACGCTATTCATTAATTCATTTTCTTTCTTTAATTCTCTTTCTTTTAGCAAAATCAAATAAATGAAGACTCCGCAAGAAACTAACAAAATGAAGAGTCTTAACAGCACACTAGGAGTTGATGAAACAAAATGCTTGTGCTTGAATGTAATAAGAGTCTCTGTACTTCTTCACACTTCCTACTCGTATCCCATTCTCTATCCATTCGTTCCTGTGTATCCATGCCTCCCTCCCAAAATCCAATATTCCCAATATCTGTTCAGTATGGTTTTTATAAGTCTCGCCATGCTCATAAACGAATATTTGTTATAAAAAAAAACAGATGCAAAAAAATATACCGCTCCTCCTTTCCATGATACGAATGTTGGATCCATTCTTGACGGCAGAACCTCCACCGTGTCTATGGCTTCAGTTGGAGGTATCGCATGAAGAACTCTAGGAGAGATAGAGAGAGACAGAGGGACACAAACATTACTTCAACAAACACAATCTCATTGGGTCCTAGAATACAAATATTGTTGTAAAGGAAATGACTAGACTAACCTTTCTTCCACGGCTGAGACCAGACCTTTAGTCAAACCAACACCACCAACCTGAGAGACGAAGCAACAAAAAAAAACAAGAGTTTCAGGGAATTATATGGAGAAACTGAGTCTTTTAAAGAAAAAGACAGGTTTTCAAGAAGAATCTACCAATTGTATGCTGGAGAATAGTTTTCGCTGAAGGTCTATGCGTCCTGCAAGCCAAAAAAGGTCTTTTGTTAGGAGTCATCCCCTTCCAATATCAAACAGGACAGTGAACATATATACCGGCAGAGAGAATGCTGCTGGTAATGGCTTCAGCAAGACCAATCTTCTCTTCTTTCTTTGGGTTCAGAGGGGATACTTCGAAACTATCCCACACTGGTAATCCCACATTACCACCACCTGCAAAGTCCACGTTCCATGTTTCCTCCAACATATTCTCATGGTCTTGGAACCTACACAATATACAAAATGTTTACATTGAGTATCTCCAGGTCCAAAAACTAAACCGAATAAAGAGATATAGAAAGGATTGACTCTAACCATGTACGTGGGGGCTGGGGAAACACTTCAGGAACAAGAAGGTTTGGATAAAACAAACCCATCGGTGGAACCTGAAATCACCAAAGAAAATATATTTTCAAGACTAAAAACACAAGAGAGCAATTAACAGAATCATGACTTGATCTTGTTTTTATGTTTACGTTAAGTGAGGTGAGATTTGTCTTGTGAGCCACAGCTGGCATACCGTCCTCGTAAGAATAAACTGTTGCAACTGTTTCAAGTTCTCCTTCCTGTTTATGTAAAACAAAATCATATTAGTTTCAATATTTTTTTATCAAGAGAACAAAACAACGGAGATAGTCCAACTTACTTTAATCTCACAATATGACTCCTTAAGTCGATTAAGCATCAGCATATCGATTGGCTTTGCCAAAACGTCTGTTCGGAGCTGTGGCCAGTTTTGATAATGCCTCTGAATCCATAGAAGGCATCTACATATATCCTATAAATTATTTGTAGGCAAGGAAAGTTTAGTATGCAGTGTAGCTCATCTAGAAACAGAAAATATATATCCTTACATCTCCTCCAAAAGGTAGAATCTTCTCAGTATTTGGCAATGAAACTCCATCCTACAAAGACAAATCAAAAGAGCATAGAACAGATATAACAGAAGAAATGCAGAAAAGTTATCAGGCTAGACTTTTCGCTTATTATTCTAATACCTCGATACAAACAACTGTACTTGTCTGGGCTCCAATATTCACAATACAAGCTGTTGACAAACCATTCCCAAAAATGGTGGATAAACCTTCTTGGTGGACCACTGCTGAGCTAAAGCATAGGTCTCGCAACACAATAGTTAGCAGTTCCTTTATTTCTGATAAATAATCACGAAGCCAAAACAGAACACTTGTTCACAACAATCAAAACATATCTTGATGGAGCTGAACATTATGGCTGCAAGAGACACAACAAATTTACCGCGGCTGTCAAATGTTCCCGGGACAACAAGAACAGCAGAATACTTGTTTCTCTCACTGTGAGCTATCTCAAGCTTGTCTAGCAAAATCCAGTCCCAGATAGCGACTAAGTCCTCACAAACCTGAAAAGGTAGGAGTATCAAATAAGTGGTCAGAACATTCCATCTACAATAGAGAAGCGAAAGAATTACTGGAAAGCAACATGTACCTGTTGCGCTGAATATTGTGGCGAAACATTGAAGTGACCTCTTCGGATAGGACGGTGTATGGTATATGGCTCTTTTGGAGATATTCTCATAGCTTCTTCACCAAAAATCATATCCCTATACTTGCGCTTACTCTCACCAGAATCCTTATAGTCGGTAACATCTGTAGCATCTCTAGCTGCGCTGCCCTCACTTCTATGAGCAGAGGTTTCTGTGCCATTGATATATATATATATATATATATGAAGTATAAGCATTGGCACCCATCACATGCGTATCCAGAAATAACATTCATGTGCATTTTACTCAACTGTATGGTAGTAGATATATATATATATATATATATCTGTATTGTATACACACGTGTAAGTGATAAAGCAGATTATACTATGTTCTACTTCCTTTGTGGAAAAAACAAGAAATCCTACTAAATTCAACATTTCGTTGCGCAAGAGAGATTGAAGTAGAAGAAGAATGATACCTGATGTGGCAAGCGAACAAGGCTTGTCCTCAAACACATTAGTCCAAGGAAAGACCGTATCTTTCTTCATATTAGTACTTGGTTGGTTGTATCCATCGATCCTCGCCATCTGCATAGTTTATATAGCAAGTATAGTCAGTTTTCACACACATTTGAGAATCAAGCTGAATAATACCATGGTATTAGTAACAATAACATCAGTAAGGTAATAAGCTTGCCTTGCGTGAGCCAAAAGAAGAGCTTTCGTCTAGGTATGGTATTTTCAATAGCGATGCCGTCTTTCAGTAAAAACAAACGGATCCAAAAAAAAAAGAAAAATCAACACCAAGAAGTAAAATTCCAGTGACAGAAGAAACAAGACCACTTAGATTTCTCACAGTATTGAAAGCTCTCTCACGTTCAACGAGTTGACTGGTGGTGACCCGAGTATTAATCATCTGGGATTTATAAAGAACAAATTCTTATTAATTGGAAACAAAGGTGAAAAAAAGGAAGAAGATTTTAGACCAAAAAGAACAGGAGACCTGATCGAGAAGGTTAGGTTTCCCGGTTAGGGTGTTGTGTCTAGCAACGTAGTGAGGAACATTGAAAGGTGTATCTTGCTTAGCTAGTCCTATTCTTACATTTGCAGACCCTAATCGAAACCAAGTGAGATGAGGGATATACATACAGATTCAAAAGCTCGAGAAATAGAGAGAGAGGGAGCACCTGGGTTGATGATGACGAGATTTGATCCTCGTTCAGATACAAGCTGAGATGGAACTACAGATTTCAAGTAATCCTGCCAATTGATTAATGATTTATGCGTCAGAGAATCGGATTTGACTTTACTGTGTACATTGGGAAGAGAAGAAACGTACCATTTGACGGCGAATGAAGAGACTGTGGAATTAGGGTTTAAAGTTAACAAAAGGGGAATTTGTAATCAGATTAGCAAAGCTTGAAGTTTGTTTGAGAGAGCGCGCAAGGGAAGTGTTAAATTGAGAAAGACCCCATATACACTCACGATTTATCTCCTCATACTGTTTTTAGTCTATTTAAATCATTTTTTTGGGTATTCAATATATACTTTGAAGCAGTATAGAGTGTTACAAAAAAAAATAGTTTGAACTGATTTGATTTTTCATGAGAATTTTGATGTTTTGTTATAAATTTGAGAATTTAGTATGATTTTTGTTAGATTACCTGAATTTTCATCTAAAAAATTTGGGTTTTTATTTTGTTTAAACTAATAAAATCCACTAAAACACTTTGGAAACACAATAAAATCTATAACTTCAAAAAAATTCAATAATAGTGGATTTCAAATATTTTAAACATTATTTGAGAACAAATTTTTCATGTGTTGAAATTTGAAATCCATACTTGAAGCTTATGTGTTGAAATTTGATTTCATACTAAAAGTTATGACATGGACATTTACATTAAATGTTTAATTTATAATTTTGGTAAATTTTTTAGAATATGATAATAACTCATAAATCATCATTAATATAGAATAAATAATATAATATTAAAAATAAAGTATAATAAAATTTTAAAATTTTTGAAATATTATTTAATTTTATTTTGTATAATTTTTATTACTAAAACAAATTTTTAAAAAATTTATGCAGTTCTTTTTAAAATGTGCAATTTTCTTATCTTATTAGTATTAGTCTCCTTTTAAAAAATTTTGTTAGGTATATAATTTTCAAAACATAAAACTAAATAATCGGACTCAAAAATCCAAATTAATATTAGAAGTGAGTTTTGAAACCTAAACAAATACTTCAAATTAAATGCGTACCTTCCTTCTTGACATTCTCTTTTGGATTAGAAACCACAACTTGTTGAATGTGTCTAAGCTCGAGGAACATAGGCTCTAATATGTTAATTATGGTACCAACAACCCGTTAAAAAACAATGGTATATCTATCTATCTATCCATTAAAACATGATACATTTTGGGTTTTTTTTTCCTAAAAAGTCTCTACCTTTCAAAGCGTTAGTGTTAGTGCGTTAGGGTATATTCATATTTTATTAACCTAACGAGAAAACAATCATTTAAATACTCAATTTTCACAAACTAGTCAAAACAAATACAAACTTTTTATTAAGTCATAAAAATCCCAAAGTTACATTGACCTAGCCATAATAAATACATTTTAATCAACTTTATTCATCGTCAAATCTCCCTTTACTTTTCACGGAGACAAGTATGACCTCGTTCTAAAAACAGAACAAGTTTACAAAATTCCTAATTTGATGCTCTTAGAACGAGCCTAACTTCTAAATTGAATCCACCTCTTCTTCTCTTCTCCACAAAGATGGGTGTTTCTTCTTCTTATCCTTTGTTACTTTGCTAAAGAATCCAATGAGGAAGATAAATTTGATTCCATTTGGAAAATGAGATGGAACTTATTTGTACGACTGATATGGGGAAGTGGAAACGCATTATTACACATGTTGTGGATTTGTTTTTTTATGTTTGATGTGATTGGAGTTGTCTATCTTTTTTATTAACCTATTTTATTATGTGGAAGCTCTCATAAAGTGGAACTTATTTGTAAAATTGTTCAGATTGTTTCTGTTAAACTCTTGTTTGTCCATGAGAACTGATCCAAAAGGTTTTGCTGAAACAACATATTAAGTTTTAAACAAGAGTCATTGGCTTTTCAAGAATGATTTCTGTTTTTAACTTACGATAGTTCTTCAAGAGTGGTCTTGTTTTCAATATTGTCCATGTTTTTTATTGTCTTTATGTTATGAGAATAGAATTTGACACTAATCAAAATACATAAAGCTTGCATAAAACAAAAAGAATCCACAAATGTTTAACAAAACAAAGACTTTCTACAACTTTAATTATCCACATACAACAAGTAACTTGTGATAATCCAAAAGGAGATCTCAATCCAAAAGAACTAGTTGTGATAATTCAAAGACAACAACTAAAAAAGAAACATATGCATCCTACGACTATAAAGCTTATGAGCCAACTTGTGATCCACTTTGTGAGAGTCCTTGTGATCCTCCTTCTTATAAAAAATACATAAAAATTTGAAACCAACCAAGTTTGTAATCATATAAAAAGCAGACATGAAACAACAATAAAAGCATACTTGATCCTTCTTTGGCCGAGCTCTTGAACATTTTGATTCAGGTTGAACCATTGGTTTTCAACAACTCACCTTGTTATGTCCTTCTTGTCTAAAGTTAGAACATGTCATGACATGCTTATCAGGGGCTAACTTGGTTTTACTAGAGGTAGAAGATGATTCATTTGTGTTTTTCTTTCTTGCATATGTACTTGGTATTCCTCTATTACCTAGCCTATTTGGTGAAGGTAAGACAGGTAATTTGTGCAGCATAGGCCACAGCTTCATCCCCTTCACAGGCCTAATACTACTACATTCACAAGTTTTTCTCCATCTTATGGTAGTGTAATAACCAGAAACGTAGTCCTCTGCTTTTTGCTTCTTTGCAGTGATCAAACAAGCAACATGGTTACAAGGAATTCCATTCAGTTGCCACATCCCACATGTTTTTAGAGCCATATTAACGCTATACGAACATCAATTTCATACACATCACACATACGCATGTATCTAATACAATCTTGAGTCTTATTTATAGTTGTTTTTATTGCAGCATGTGCTCTTTTTGTGAATCTAGTCTTCAACCTATTAGAGATGATTGAACTTTTTTTTGTGCGTACCATACATTGTCGCCTAATTTCCTCTAACATGTCAAGTAGTGGTTTTCTCCTAGCCTCATTAATGGTTTTATTAAAAGACTCATTCGAAGTTATCCAAATTATCATTGCAACATGAACCAACCTTAAAGTAAGCTTGAGACCATCTATGTGGACTAGTGGCTTGTAGAGATTGATACGCCAGTTGATTGTAGCTCTTCAATGCATTCATATTCTATTTAAAGTCTCCTAAGGTATAGTTGCGGGCTATTCGCCAGAATAATTTCTCTTGTTGTAGATCGTGGCTGTCTCTTTTCCAATTTTCTAGAATGTTTCTCGCACATATACGATGTTCAACATTAGGATGTTCAAGGTGAACAGACCAAACCCTTCAAACAACACAAAAAAGATAATATGAGAGAACACAAAGCTTTTTACCTTTTGCTTATCTGATATGACTGTGAAGTTACTCCCATCACCGAGTTCTAAATCCACTTTTAGGTGATTCACAAACCATGCCCAATTAATGTCATTTTCAATCTCTACCACTGCCCACGCAATATGCACAATTCTCTTATCTCCATATCTTCCAACTGCAGCAATCAATTGGCCCTTTACTTCCCATTTCAGAATTGCACAGTCTAGTCCTATAATTGGTCTACAAGTCAAATTCCAAGCCGCACGTTGTGATTCAAAACAAATGTATATATGATCAAACCTTTGCTTGCTTCTTGGTGTTGGTCCGGGAATGGTCATTATGTCTGTTACGGTGCATGGATTAGTCTTTCGAAGCTCTGCTTCATAGTCCTATATTCGAGAAAAGTTTTTTCATGGCCTGCTCTTCTTTCCCTTGTGATTATAGTTTTAAATTTTTGACATTGTTTTTGAATAAACGTCAAGTTGTAGGTTCTCTTGAGATCTTCACCAATTTCTTTAGTTGTAAGCTTAGGATTTAACCTCAACCTTTTCGTAAATAGTTGGCCCTTTCAGCAGCTTCGAGTAACCAGAACGTACATAAGCGTGTTCATTAACATAAACCTTTATCTACAGTTTATGTTTTCTCCTCTCATACGAACATTGCACTCTCTAAGGGCAATCATAATCAGTGCTAGAACAAGATATTTTTGTTACTTATTCATATTTTAAAAAGTATAAATATTAATTAGTTATGATTATGCCCTTATTTAGTTCAACGGAATATATATTGTATTTAATCGAATTTGTTTTGATAAATAATGTATAGTAGATATGTTCTTGAGATATTATTATATTTTATGTATCATTGATTAATTATTCCCTATATATTTGCGAGATTTTCTATATTGGAAAGAAGATATTGTTAAGAATATCTTAACAATCTGCATGGACAAAAGATAACCTAATTCATACAACTCATATATATAGATATTCAAGTTGTGAGATTTTTTCACAAGCAAAAACGACTTCAAAAGATCATTAAGCTAATGGAGCTGAAGAAATGAAAATCACTCACTTCAAAAGATCATTAAGCTAATGGCAATAATGCAGTCATGGCGTATAGCTTATGGAGCCCTAAAATCATTACGGCTGCATTTTGTCCACAACAATCCTTGACGTAGTCAAAGTTACCAAACATGTTAGAAGTGAGTGATTTTCATTTTCTTGTTACCAATTATTTTCTCAAGAATCTTTAGATCTCTGATCAAATTATTCTCTATTGTATCTCTTTTCAAACCGGTGATATTTGTATATTACTGCCACAAAACTCGATTTTCATCTCAAATAAAAATTAGATGGAAGATCGAGATGCCGACTGTTCTTTCAAAACTTCGACCAAATTCTCTGACAATGGTGAATTATTATTTTTCATCGAGATCTTCTTTTTTGTATGGATATATATTGAAATTGTCAGAATACAAATTTACATTAAGGTTTACAAGACTTTTTGTATTAAAATGCCCACACCATTGTTTTGTCTCATCGGCCCATTACATTTACTGTTAATCGTAATTAGTAGTACATTTAGTCTGGTTCATTTTTACATGACAATACTATTGAAGGACATTTATAATTCATGACCATTTTCATTAAAAAAATTAAATGTATATATATATATATATGTTAACTCCGAAAACGTATCATAATCTTCTTAATAAATGCTAGATCAATAATTCAAACTTCATATAATCATTTACGTCACATAAACATCTTTTGACATTGCAAATAATTATTGAATACAAAATTTATAAACTACATTAGTAAGGTCAAAATGTTAAAAACCTATATCGTATTAAATTTACAAAATATGGTCGTTGTACTGAAAACATATAAAATCAAGGAACTTAACAAATTAATCAACATATAATCAATTTAGTATGCCTTTAAATTTCAAACTTAGTTCCCAAATATCCACTCATATACTAATACTAAAAAGGAAATATCCTTAAGCTGTCCACTGAATAAAAAAATTGACCAATGAGAGGGAGTAATTTGGCCACGTCATACTGAATTTTCTTAAGACATATTCGAGATGGACAAGCAGTACTTAAGAAACAACTCAAATTAATCAAAGTTGACTCTCATTTGTGACTAAAAACGGAACACCTTTACTAGAGAAGTTGTCCACATAATAAAAAAAATTGACCAATGAGAGAGAGTAATTCGGCCGCGTTATACTTAATTCTTAACACATATTCGAGATGGGCCATTCTGTGGACTAGCAATACTTATGAAATTAACTCTCATCTGCGACTGAAATTCAATAGATAATTCATTAAAAATACACCCACGAACTCCACCTCCTTCAATAATAAATTCTCATTCACTTAATTTAAAAAAAAAATAGAGAGGAACTTTATTCAAAATTATTTTTTTCTTTTTTTTTTAATTCAAAATTTTGAATAAATATTTTTTTACTCTTAATGAATTGAAATATCTACAAGCCCAATTGATACGTACTCAAATTACCTTAGAACTACTGATTACTCTCTCAAATAAGAGGTTCAACAGTAGTATTTAGGAATCGAATCCACAGAGACTCTAAGATTACACGATAGATTTATTGTTTTTTTTAATAAATCTAGACAAAGATTAAATAGCAGTAAAGTAATTGCAAGATTGTTTTCTAGGTTTTATCAAATGGAAATGGATTAGACTTAAGAGAATTTTTGGGTAGGATGAGGATGTAATTAAGTAGTCTACCAGGAGTTTATTTAAATATAATTTTGAACTCAAACTCAGGTTAAGCGATTGCTAATTCTTACGGGAGCGTCGATCAATGGTCACATTGTATCGTCGATCGATGCTACTTCTAACAGATTCGGCGACAAGGTTTGATAAGTTCTCTAACCTATTAGATCAACTCTCGTATGAATATAGTAGTTTAGATCATCTAAATTTTGGTTCAGGTAATTGACCAAGCTTTCACTTGCGCCAATCAATCCTAAGATCTAGGTTTAAGGTGATCAATCTTAATCTTAACAATAAGAACAATCTAGATGAAAAACTAGTTAAACATACTTAATATCAATACAACATTACCAATTCATAGACTACTCTTGAAGAACCCTAAATCAAAGAATTAAATTACTTAGACACGATTATAAAGAACATAATTAAACTTAAAAATTATATATAAGAAATAGAGTAAAGAAACAAGGAGTTCAAGATCTTCTATGTAAGTGACAGGTAGATCTCTCTCACCAGTCCTCTCTCTCTCTCTCTCTCTCTCTCACAATTGAGTAACTATCTCTGTAAAAGATTAAGGTTTTAAAACTAATAAAAACCCTATAAATAGCGTAAAATGCGGCTAGGGACTTGTCTTACAAATAGTAGAACTTCTGGGTAAAATTCTTAATGTCTTCAAATCATCATAAAACTCTAGGCGGCTGCACTGTCGATCGACGGTCATGAGTTTGTGTCGATCAATGGTAAATGACAGTTTCCGACTTCTATTTTTATGGAGAGTTTCTTCAAAGCTCCAAAATGATCCAAGAGGTTCAAGTTCGTCCAATAAGTATCTAGACCTGTAAAGACTCTAAAAACTCTAAATATATATTAAAGACTCTCTCTCTCTCTCTCTATATATATATATATATACTTATCTTTTTGCTTGTCCTCAAGCGAAATAAAGATAAACTTGTGGAAGAGGCTTGAAAACACTGGGACTCTCAAATTTCTAGCTCATCATTATCATCTCTACTATGTTGCAACCACATAAAACAAGTGTCAATCTTAGAGACACTTTATATACCTTATCCTAGTATAACAACCAAATCCAGTCTACCAACAATTTAGCAAATACGAGTATGACTCACCCTCTACTAACCTCATTTCTTTCATAAAATAGAAGTGCATGATTTACTTGGGAGTATCGATCAGAAGACACATGAACTCTTACCCTTGCAAGTATCTGAACACACATGCATTCTTCTCTAATCCCTTTCTTCCCTCTTTCTCTCTTCTCTGAATCTCTTTATATTTTTTTATAAGTCCAATGAATCAATGATGCTGATAGTCCATCTTGTTCATCCGTCTTTTTCTTTCTCTTTTTTTTTATTTTAATTTCGACAAGGTGTAGGCGAATAGTGGGATCACGGGTAATTACATATCCCTTGCTTCCACAATGTGTGATCATTATTTCCGAATTAGAATAATGTGGTCATATGTAACTTATTTCTAGATGACGAAGAGAGAGTGAGAAGGGGATCAAAAGCACACAAACTTTACCTTCCAGGCTTGCAAGAGGAATCCGGCCCAATGTATGCCAAAACCTAAATCTAGCAAATAAGTATGTATTAGGTTGGAGGTTAGCTTCGGTTCCTTCAAACTTTCTATGAAAGTGTGATATAGTGGTAGGATGGTCCACTTTGGTATCTCTGGTGGTCTCTGCAAGCAACAAATCTTGAATAGTGCTATAGAATAGTTAGATACTAAGTAAAAAAAATTTTTTGATCATAATCATTTTCTTGACTCAATAAATATTTTATAAAACCATGCAAAATTAAGAAAATATCAAAACATAATTCAAAGTTAGTAACTACCCCTCCCCCAGGCTTAAACAACATTGTCCCCAATGTTAGTTAGTCTAAGTTTGGCGAAATAAATAAATTAGAATGGAAATTAGTGTGGAACTCATACCTCTCTGTCGAGACCGTCGATCGACGCTTCTCTGCATCCGTCAATCGACGCTTCTCTGCGTCCGTCGCAAACCATGGTAAGGCATCTGCGCTACAAGTCCGAAGAAAGCGGGCTTGATCTCAAAATCATTTCTCTGAAAAGCTAGAGGACGAATGGCAGATCTGTTGGCGTAAAACTGGTATGGACAGTTGTAGTCAGCAAGTGTTTTCTGATCATGTTGGGAATTAGCTTTAGGTTGAGCTACTGCAGCGTCTGCTTCTGTACCAAGGATTACAGCCCCCTAATCGTCTATCTTTTGACCTGCTGCATTACGCAGATGACCGTCGAGATCACGCAAGTCTCCATTCTTATTTTGAACCAATACAATAGTCGCAACCATCTGAGCTCGTCTGTTGTTGTTGATCGATGTGGGTACGCTTCTGTCGATCGATGAGGTGTGATCGATATCGGTCGATGCTATTCGTAAAGAAGTGTCGATCGACGCTGAGTAGATGCCGTCGATCGATGATTGTCGTCTTTCTTTGCGGATCGTACGTTCGAGTTTCTATGGGTCTGTGAATAGTAGTTCTTGTCCTTTATTGCTCCTGCTACTCTTTTGCATGTACCTGAAAAACAAAGAAAAAAAAATTTAGTGACTTGAAAATAAAAACAAACCTAGACTAAATCCTAGAAATTAAATCTAATGGCGATCAATGCTCCCCGGCAACGGCGCCAAATTTGAAATGGTGTGTTTATTGTTCTAATAGGGTATGAATATCCTAAACATTTAACTATCAAATTAAATCTAATCTTAACACACAAATAAAACTCTTGCCAAGAGAGATCATGTGTAGTACTCAGGGATCGAATCCACAAAGAGCAATGACACACAATAAATTTCTTATTTCTAAAGACTAATCTAGGTATATATATATATTAGTAGCAATTAATCAATTCAGGTAAATATTTCTTATTAGGACGTATAAATGAAATATTGAAATATGATAATAATGCAAATATGGAAATATACTATTAAACTAACTAAACAAAAATGTAAATATGTTAGACCTAGGGTTTCAAGCTTAATGGATTATAGGGAATATGAAGCACGAAAATGCAAATATTCTAGAACTCAAATATTAACTATTCTAATTCTTTTAATTTCAACTCTCGTATGCAAGCAAAAAGAAAGACCATCGATCGACAGCTAAGGCCTGATGTCGATAAATGGTGAAATCAGAAGGAAGTGTGAACAAGATTTGATATGGTCACCAAGCTAATTAGACCAGCTCTAGCATGCGCCTAACAACCTAGTTCAATGGAGTCTATTATGGCACAAAACATATTCTCGTAGTCGTCTATGTCTTACTTTCGAGATCTTAGTTAGCTACTCTAGAATGCAAGCATTAAGCAAAACTCAATTGATGGATATGAATTTAACCTAGCAATCCTACTTTGTTGCTAATCCATGATTGCCATCATTCAACCCTAAATCTAGTTTATAACAACTCAGACATAATTAAAGTAAGAACAATAGTCTGAACATAATCTATAGATAAAATATCAGGATTCCAATAATAATCTCCCTAAGGAGTTATGAATCTTCTTCCCTAGAAACCTTAAAACTATAATAGAAAACTAGAATCTCTTCTCTCAACTCTCTCCAACTCTCCACACTTTTCTGTGTGTAATACATAAAGAATAAATACAAAACCTAAAATCTAGGTCAAACTCGTCTACGTTATCTTTGTCATTTGTCTCTAACTTGGGGTTGAGATCGGTTGTCTGTGAATTGGTTATCGATCGATAGCAAGTGTGCAACATCGATCGATCTTTTTCTTCGACGATTGTCTTGTACTTCGACTCTCGCAATGATCAGCTACGGATTCTTTTTCTCTAAATGTTCCAAAAGCTCCAAGTATCTTCATATATCTCCAAAACGTACCTGGACCTGTAAAGACCTTAAAACATAGCCTAGACATACATAATAGACCCTAACTAGAGCCTATAACATGGCATATAACTGGTAATAAATAGGCTATATAAGATTTCAACGCCTTTACGCAATTACGTTACCTCATTTGGTCCCTGCATAATCCGCGCCACCACATTCACATGATCAAGCCACCTCGTTAGGTCCCAACGCGATCCATGCTACAACATTCACACGATTGCGCCACCTCGTTCGGTCCCACAGAGATCTGGGCATGCTGCTTACCCACTCCCGGTGATGAATCATGCCACCTCGTTCGGTCCCCGCATGATCCAACAAAAAACCATGCAACGCCCGAGAACTCTCAATCACGTTGAACCAGCATACATAGGCCTTAAACCTTTTTCATATCACATATACACTACCTACACATGCTTAATCCCCACACAATGCAAACACCCGCATACAAATCTCAATCACCATATAGCCATATTCGTTTTAACAACATGAGAATAGATCTAGGTGTTCACATATTAAATTACAATATATATATATATGATATAGTTCATTTATCAAACAACTAAGCTTATGTTTATATATTACACGTAGGTCTGAATTGTTTACATAGAAACTCCCACAGTGAAGCGATAATGAAAGAAGGAAGAAAAAATCACATCAGTCCTCACCTTGGCCTTCGATCTGCGAATGGAAAAGAGAGAAGAAGCGGAACTGAAGCTTACGGCTTTCCACGAACGAGATATACAAAGAAACGGGTGCGTGCTACCACCAAAGACCTGAGATGAGAGATTTAAGAGAAGGGATAGAAATGAGAAGAATAATATAAAAACTAGGATTCCTTACCTCATCTTCGACCAGATCTAGAAAGAAGAAAAGAAGAGATCTCGACATATACTTGGAATGGTTAATTTGGGATCTCCCACGGCTTGGCTCTGGCATGCAACGAACGACGACCAGCGAATGGAGAGAGATGCAGGCGAGGGGTCAGCCAAGAGAGAAGGAAAGAGGGGAGAAAATGAGAAACCTTGACGGATAGGGTTTTCAGATCTCTCCGGAACTATACAAGGCTTCACTCTTGTTTCTTAATGGGAGATAAGATAAGGGTAAGGCTCCTTTTCATAGGAAAAGAAGAGGAAGCCCTAGGGTTTACTACACGGTCTAGAAATAAAAGAGCAAGTTGATGGGTTTTGGGCCAAATCAAGTTAATAATTACAAAAAACCATCATGATTTATGAGAATCAGGATGTGACAGACACACCAAACCTGGATACTTACTATTACGTTTCCGATGATGCACAGGAAATCGATTTTCATCGGAACTTTTCGACAAAATACCGACAAGTTTGCTAGAATACTTCGGCAAAATAAAATTCTTGGAAATAGATTTGTGTTTTGAGAAGATTGAGACAATGTATTCCGTTAACGTTCCGATAAATATTGTTCATCAGATTTTTTCGAGAAGTTTCCGATAAATTTGTTAAAATACTTCGACAGAATAAAATTTTTGAAAATGGATTTATGTTTTGACGAAATTTCAAAATTCAGTTCCATTAACCTTCCAACAAATATTGTTCATCGATAATTTTCGAGAAGTTTCCAAAAAAGTCTATAGTTTCTTGGTAGGTCCTCGGAACGGCAAAGCAAATTTACTGATGTATGTCTTCGGAAACTTCCTCGGAGTTGACACTCTTCTTGTAGTGTACAAAACTATAAAACATAAATGTTTTTTTATAAAAATTGAGAAACAGAAACAAGTAATAATTATTTTTATTCGTGTTATTTTATATATATTCAATTTTTCTTTTCTTTTCTATTGTTTTTTTAATAGTCACCAAAATTTGTTTATAACAGATCGACAACAAATTTTACAGAAAATCAAACGGACAAAAGTAACTACACAATATTGGTTAAGCCACAAGTCGTTATGCCTTTAGTTTCTTCTGGAGATACCGACTTTGGATGAACTCGTCTCATCATGAACATTCTCGCCCGAAAGCTCCTCAAGAGACTTGCCTTTAGATTCTGGCACTAAAAATGTCATGATCATACCAACAAAGTTAATAACACCAAGCATGATCAACGAGTTCTTGACACCAATGCCTGGTGGATATCCAGCGTCCGTCTTGGACTTGTCTTGTGGCTGAGCCGCGTATAAGAATCCAAATGCACCCACGATAGCTCCTGCTTTTCCTGACGCTGCTGATATTCCGTGACATGTGGATCTCAACCTAGCTGGGAATATCTCGGCAGGCACAACAAATGTAGTTACATTCGGACCGAAGTTTGCAAAGAAGAAAGTTAGGGAGAATATAATAACGAATCCAATGCGATTATCTGGTTTGATCCAATGTTCATAAGGCAGAGCTAAAGCGAACATAAACACGGTCATGAAGAAGAATCCCATTAGTTGGATCGCGACTCTTCCCATGATATCAATACAAAAAACGGTGAACCAGTAACCTGGGATGGTACTGAATAGTGAAATGAGGGTTTGCGCTCTAGCAATCTTGTAAACTTCGTGGATGGCATTCATCGTAGCCGCCTTGGGGATCCATCCAATTGCAGAAAATATATCTTTTTCAAATAAGTTTTGGCTGTAAAACGCAATGTCAAGAAAAAACCAAGTGGTTGTAGTTCCGAGGAGAGGAAGTCCATGGCGTTTAAGGAACTCTTTGGAAAACAAGCCATAGTTTTGCGTAGGATCTGTAACCATGTTTTCATCTATTTCTTCCTCAACTTTAAGTTCCACTTGCAAGACTTGCGACATGTCTTGTGTGGCTAGTTTGATGTTTTTGGCAATTAAAGCGGTGTAACGAGCAGTTTCGGGCATTTTCATTCGCCAATAATAGGTCATCGCGGCGGGGATAGCACCAATCATAAGGATGATACGCCATAGGAAATCAGCTTGAGGTACCGTTGAGGCAACAGGGTCTACACTATATATGGGCGATGGGAATTGGTGATCGAATATGCTCGAGAGTACTAGTGCAACGATGCCTCCAGCCAAAATCCCAAACCCTTGCATAGCAAACACGGCCGCAATGAACCCACCACGAGTCTTCTTGTTAGCATACTCCGACATGATTGTTGCTGAGAGTGGGTAGTCACCTCCAATACCAATTCCAAGCCAAAACCTTTTTCCAAAATTGCCAAAAATACCAATAACTAACAATTATTTTGTGAGTCAGATATTTATAATTGTAAAGAATCCAAATTTGTTATAGTTATAGTTAAATTTCTTAATATGTACCTGAAAAAACAAAGAGTAGTCATGACGCCTTTGGAATTATTTCCAAAGGAGAGACCGGAGGCGACAGAGCACACAACCATCATAATCAAAGTGATTCCATATACTTTTTTCCGGCCGAGTTTGTCTCCAAGCCACCCAAAAAGAAGTTGACCCATAAGTGTCCCACATAGAGCCACACCGTTGACCGCGGCCGCCACTTCTGGTGGGAGTGTTCCAGGCCTTTCTTCGCCAGCCCTGTGGTAGTAGATGCGACCTAACAGCTTTGTGACCAGTGCAATAGAAAAAAGATCATAGGCATCTGTGAAGAAACCCATTCCAGCGATAATAATTGCCGTGAAATGGTAAAGCTGTATTTTGGCTACATCGAGTGCCTTGAGTACTCCTAACTGGTAATTTTCTGACATTGACTTTTCTCCTAGATTATCTACAAAGACAACAACAAACATTATAGCTATATATATATATATATATATATATATATATATATATGTGTGTGTGTGTGTGTATGTATATTCATGTTTAATTAGAAGGCAAAGAATTAATTGTTTGTGGCATAAGAATCGACGATATTTCCAGTAGGAACGTCTCTATAAATTTAAACGCAGGTGCTAACTTTTAAAAGAAATGTATAAAAAGAAATCACAACACTGATCATGAAATCAACTGAATTAACTAACCTTTATGCTTATGATTTGGCTTTTGGTTGTCTGATTATCATAAAACTTTTGTCCTTATAAGATAATCTCAAAGTTAGAAAATGTGTCTATACTACTTATAGACCAAATTATTTCTCAAGTCAACTACGTAACGATATATCGGAGTCTACAAAAGCATATATCATCTTGTTTGCGCTTTATAAACTATTACAATAAAGGCCTCATTAATACGTAATGATAGTGAAACTACTCTAGTATGAATTTGTTTCAATCGTTTACTAGTGTAGTCGTGATTATGGCCAGTTCTAAAGGATATTGAAACTTTAATAAACATAAAGAATAGTAGGTGCACTTCAGGAGGAGCGGATCCAGAATTGGTTTTAGTATGGAGCATGCAATCCTCTAGCCATTGTTTGATAAGTCATTGGTTTAGGTGTATTCACCACATCATTCTAAGAAAAGAATGATGACCTGACTTGAAATAATGATATGGATTCTATTTAATTATGAAATGGTTTAACACAAATACGACACATTCAATTATAGAAAATGCAAATATAAAATAATAAATATATGGTAACTGGCATAATTAAAAATTATAAGCACAATAATTTAAATATTAGATAAAATATTTATAAACTTACACACTAAATAAATTAATAAAAATAAGTTAAAATATTCATTTATTTTTATTAGCACTTTATATATTTTAATATTTTTGATGAGAAATTATCCATATATGGAAAATTGTAAGAAGATATTTCATTCTCATACTTACATTTACATGATTAAATTGTTCTATATACTTTTTTTATGTTTTTGATTTTTTTTCAAAATATATATGATACTATAAGTAAAACATAAATACCAAAATATAAATTATCGTATGTAAATAAAAAGTGCTTTATATTATAATATTTATAATATTTAAAATCTAAAAAATTTTTTTTGCAAAATAATATGTGCTTCACGTTTCCAAACTGATCTATTTTTACAAAAAACATATTTTAAAAATTATAATATTGCTTTTAGAAAACTGTTTCATTACCATATTCTTTATTATAATATAATTTTTTTTTTGAAAGTAATTACATGATGTTAGAATTATTTTAATATGATAAATTTATTATATATATAATTAAATTTTGACAAGATTTTTAGACATTCTAATAATATTTATATTATTATTTCAAAGGTAAAAAAACTATTTAAATATTTTTTTTTAATAATTATATAAGTAAAGCTATATTTAAGTTTATTATTCAATGTAAGGATAAGCCTAATAAAAATTTTAAAATTACTAAAAGTATATAAAATTTTGTTGTGATAAAATAATTTCATTGAGTGATAAGCATTTAATTTATTAGGTTTAATAAATATTTTTATTAATTAAATATTTTTAACCAAAACTAAAAAAATAGATTTAATTTTACTCTAAAAATAAATCAAATACTATAAATAAAATCATAATATAAAATTAAAATAAATATCAAAATAAAAATGTATTTATATTTTAAGAAATTTAAGGAACGCAAAATTAAATGTAATGAAAATATATAAATATTTAATTTTAAATAAAATTTACAAAAATATGATTTTGTGTATGGCGCAGGAAACTATCTAGCTATTTCTTATAATTATTGCTTAATTAATAGATAAGTCAATAAATTTTAACACTAACAATCACTGAAAACAAGAAGTTAGGACAGGAGTCAGGACACATGCCACGCCTACTCGATCCACATTTGTGCACTTGCACATATTCAAATAACGAAGTATTTTTGGTTAATTGTTTTCTAGTTTTGGTCCAGTTTAAAAAGTTTCGGTTAAATTTGCAATTAAATATTTTTAATAGAATATTGCTTTATTAGTTAAAAAGTTTTCTTTTGACGACATTGCCGGTTGCACACAAAACAAAAAACTACTCTTGCCGATGTTCTAGACAGCGTGTTATGAAACAGCAATGAGTAAGAAAGAACATATTGTTCTTAGAGTGATTAACATAAATAGTCATTTTCAGTCTTTTTATTTACATTTTATTCAGTTATTATTACAAGATAGTCTTTGTTAACTAAAGATACTAATGCTCTAACTAAAGTAGTTCCACAAATTTTGATAAATTAATCACCTTTTTCTTTTTCTTGGAACTATACGTCTAAAACCTAAAAACATGTTAAAACATAAATTACGCTTTTTCTTCACATCGTCGTAATTTTCTGCCACAACCAGAGATTGTTCTAGTCGCTGTGTGTACACCGTTGTAGTAGTCGAAGGTCACTGCGTTGGATTCTTCTCCTCTGCTGCATCTCATATTTTTCCGGCACAACCCTTCTTTTTCCGCTGCAATTCTTCCTTCTCAGCTTCAGTATATGCTTTGTAACTCATCCATGTCGTCATCGTGACCTAACCCCTCGCCGACGTTGAAAGGTCCCCTCTTCTCCTTCGCTGCAAATTGAAACAATAGTGGTTCAAGCTCGCGATCACATTTGGTCCTCAACTTTAACTTATCTTTAGTTTTTACCAGAAACTCTCGATTCCGTGTTTCAAGTAACCTTTCCTCCCCGTGATTTGTCATCGCCGTGACCTTCATGCCTCTCCGACGCGCTCTGAAACTGACACGATAAACTTGAGAGCAACAATGGCTAATTTGACCCTTTTTGCACGTTTGGTCCCGAAACTTATTTCTTATTTATTTTGTAACTACAATACTTTTTAAATGTGATCAAAGGACTTGAACTATTACCCTCGGGATGGGAAACCACGAACGACAACGCAGCTGAAAAGCATCGTAACATGTGAAGTAACCATCCGGAGGAGCATCAGCACGTTCTCCATCCCTTGGAAGTTGAAATTCTACCAAGTCCGGGACATTGCAGAAACGTCAAGATACAAAGGAAAACTGTGAATTAGACAACCAGGGGTTATTTTGGTACGAACTGGGCGTGGATACCACAATTCATGTGGAGGAGCCTTCAAATAGCACGTAGCCAGCCAATAAGCATCGGCTTCCGAAGGATCAATGGAGTGTACCACAGATTTGACTTTCGCGGCAACTCCACCATCCTGAGTACAAAGGCTATCAGATCGAAGTAAGAAGGCAAATACTTGGCTGAAGCTTTCTGGCCTGAAGACATGATCAAGAAAAAAAAAAGAATGAAATGAAGAGAAATATTATTCTACCTTACGAGAAGTTCTTGAGGAATGAGCAAGTGAAGAATTTGAAAACTTACTCCACATACTTATAGGCAAGAAAACTTACTATTCATCTTCGAAATTTCAGCCATTAATGACGCCTAACTCATCTAACCTGTCTAACCGCTCGCAAGAACATCACGATTCTAACGAGCTGGGGGGCTAACTGTTGGGGTCAAAATCGGTCAAGACAAAATCAATGACGGAAAATGCTCGAAAAATATTTGAAAAACAAAAAGCGCGGGAAACCACAACTGGAACCTTTTGCAAATTCAAAAAAGGATTAGACGAAAAGTTATTTGAAAGGACAATCTTGCAACAAAACGATCAAAGCAACCGTGTGCAACCCGCCTGACAGGAAGTTGAACGAACCAATCCAACTCGCCTGATGGCGAGTGTGGACTTCTCAACCAACTCACCATCAGGCGAGCTGGGACTGGTCGACCAACTCGCCCGATGGCGAGTTGAGATTGCTTGACCAACTTGCCTGATGTCGAGTTGGACCGTCCCCGTCCAACTCGCCATCAAGCGAATTGGATTGTCTCCATCTAACTCGCCTGATGTCTAGTTAGATCGACCACGTCCAACTCGCCATCAGGCAAGCTGGATGAGCACCATCCGTCTTGGTCACGATCAATACCTATCTATTGTTCGCAGAAGAAGATAAATGTCAAGTTTCAAGGGATAATATTGAATATCAAAGAAAAATGGAATATTTCCGCAAAGCGATAAACACAACTCTAGGGCAGAAGAGGAAAGAGAGAACCGCCTTAAGAGGAGTATAAAAAGGAACACCAAGATAGAGAGTCAAAGGACACGAAGACACAGCAAAAAACTTAGCTCTTAGAGCGATTTAGGCAAATTTCCTTTTTCTATTCTCGATCTGCGACTCAACTAGGTTAACGACGTCTTAGGTGATTAGAAATAGGGAATTCACCAATAGCTCTTGTGGCCGAGGCTTTACCTGTTGTAACGCTCAATCACGAATTCAGAATAAGAACTTCTTCTCTCTATCTCGTTTTATCGATTATTTACTTCGTCTGTTTTTATTGTTTGATTGCTTGACGTTTCACTTAGCATAAATCCGGGACCTCTGGGAAAGTTAGGGTTTCTTAACTTTCCTTATTTTGCGGAAATCGCCTGTGCGAATTTTTGTTCCCACAACTATCAATTTGTTAGCGGAATAAAGTGTAGCTTTCCTTGAGGTTTGATTCTTTGCTAGAGCCAACGACAAGTGATCAAATAAAATGCGGAAAATAAAGAAAGACAATAAAACGACTTTCGAAAGATGTAAATCTTTATTTCGAATTTTCCCATGATTGTTCCAGACGCAAAACATATTGGAAGTTCATCTTGAAACAAGATTACAATGAAATCAAATAATATAGGCAAGAAAACCTAACTAAGTTTGCTAGCAAAACCACCTATATCGAGAAGATCTATGCAGCTCATTTAACAAAAAACATATCAAAAGTTTGTATTGATTTCGGACTAGACCTTATGAAAGGATGCCTATGTAACCATTTCGAGGATCAAGCCAAACGTAGTTCAGTTTACAAGGTTTTAAAAAGAAATCAAACTGCCTTTGCGAGTTCATTTAGTAATCGAGTGCAAAACATAAACAACTAAGCATGTCGAAAATAATCCCTAAGGTTTCTAAGTGAAAAGAATTCTAAGAGTCTAAAAATATTCCCCCTTCTTCTCTACCACAGATAAGCCTCCAGATTCGGCCATTTTTCCTTATCTCTTCAAGATTCGAGTTTATCTTTTGCGGAGATATTTCCTTATCTTCACAAAGTTCATGTTTATCTTGTCACATTTATCCTCTTATTCCATTTTTCTTTATCCAAGTCGAGTATACCGTCATTGAATTCAGTCATGTTCTCATTTAAACCATAATTGGGCTTTTGTCTTGTTTTATGTTGTTTCGGGCCGTTCTACGACTTATCCGTTTTACGATTATTCTCGGAGAAATTGTCAATTTTTCTGACTTCAGTTTCTATGTTTTTGGTCTTGCAAAATGAACCATATCAATTCATTAAGTCAAGGATATGATGTTGTTAAGTTAGTCTATGTCACCTCGACGTTTGACTTAAACTTTTACAAGAAAACATGTGTTACTGGTTTTCTTCGTAAAATCTCAACGAAACTCCGATTAAGACAAAACAAAAGACATTTCGATCGAGATTCAAAGGAGAACATGCTGAGAGACTTGTTTGGCGATGAGAGAAGCTTTGGGGCGATCAGACGGGCTGTGGGGCGATCAGAGTTTGTGTGTGGAGATGAGAGAAGCTGTAGGGCGATCAGAGAGGCTGTGGGGTATCAGAGATTGTGTCTGGAGATGAGATAAGATGTGGTGAGATAAGAGCTTGTATGTGGAGATTAGAGAAGCTTTGGGGAGATCAGAGAAGCTTTGGGCGATCAGAACTTGTGTGTGGCGATGAGAGAAGAAATGGGGAGATCAGAGAGGCTGTGGGGCGATCAGAGCTTTTGTGTGGCAATGAGAGAAGCTGTGGGGCGATCAGACCTTGTGTCTGGTGTTGAGAGAGGCCGTGGGGAGATCAGAGAGGCTGTGGGGTTATCGTAGAGGCTGTGGGGTTATCGTAGAGGCTGTGCGGCGACCAAAGCTTGTGTGTGGCAACGAGAGAAGCTGTGGGGGCGATCAGAGAGGCTGTGTGGCGATCAGAGACTTTGTGAGCGTTTAGAAGCTGTGTGGCGATGAGAGGGAGTGGTGGTACCTTTCTTCCGTTCTTATTCTCTCCGTTGATCGCTTCGTAGACTTACAAAAATATATTGTTTGTATTACATAAGTTTTTTCGCAAAGATTTCTCGAAAGTTGTTTTATGGAAGGTTATCTCCTAGATTTTCCTAAGAGGTTCTTCCATGCAAAATTTCCGATCTTTGTTTTACAGAAAGTTCCTTTGTAAATTTATTAAAATATCGCAAAAAAATCTTCCGCAAGATTGTTTTTCCAATCTTTCATGTTTGGATAGAAACTCTTTCATTTCTTGTCCAGGATGAAATATACGAAGTTTTGTTCTCATATCCTTTTTAAATCTGCTAGGCTTATGTGGTGTAGTTCTTTTGACATTGTCGGCTCATATTTGTTTAAAGGAATATTTTCTCAAAATATTTTAGCCGTTGATTTTTCCATGACCGTATAAAGCAGCCATATGCGGAGATGTGAGAAAGAGTGTGTGTTGTCATCTCACTTCTGATGCTCAGCGGACCATTATACTTGTCGTTGTGTACTATGAGAAAATTCGAAGCGGAGTCTCAGAAACATACAAATATAAGAGAAGAGACATATTTTGGAATCACATATCGGTCTTTTGATGCTATGCCTTGAGATGTGTAAGATTGTGGAAACTAAAATTCGCACTATCAATTTTAGTGAAAGGAGGAAGGCAAAGAATACCTTAGTTTCCTTGAGGTCTGAATTCTCTGCGAGAGCCAACGACAAGTCGCGAAATAAACGCAGAAATACAAAAAGATAACAAAATGAATTATATATATACATATCTTTATTTTGAATCCTTGTAAGAACGTTAATATCATTGCAAAAGATTATAAAAGCTTCGACAGCAAGAGCTGTCAGCAAGAGCTGTCAGCAAATTCTTTAGTACTAGCCACGTCGAAGCTCAATAACAAAATACAAAAAAGAAAAAAAATTTTTTTGTTGATTTCCTACTGAACCTTATGAAAGGATGCCTACGTACCCCTTTCGAGGACTAAGTCGAATGTAGTTCAATTAAAAGATTGGGATAAGAGATCGATCTGCCTGTGAAAGTTCTTCTAGTAATTAAGTGCCAATCGTAGAACCACGCATGTCGAGAATAAAGCCTAAGGTTTCTAAGTGCAAATAGTTTTAAGTCTCAAAATCGTATCATGCACTCCTCGCCTTGGTTCCTCTTATATATGCCTCCAAGGTCAGCCGTCTTTCCTATTCTGCCCCTGATTCGAGTGTATCTCTTTGCGGAAATCTTCCATATTCTCTCGATCTTCATGATTATCCTGGAAACTTGAAATTTATCTTTTACAAAAATTAAGTAAACTGTAATTGTATTTAGAGCTCATTCTATTCTAAAATCTTAAGTGGGCTTTGGCCGCTTTTTAGACCTTCTCGGGCTGTTTTTCGACTTATACGTTTTTACAATTTCTTTTGGAGAAATCACCTTTGGAATGATGTTGGTTATATAGGATGAAAATCAATTGTATAGTCGAGATGGAGATGGTGTTAAAGTAATTGTTATCGTTTCATACGATTGATTCGAGATTTCACGGGAAAAAATCTTTGCTACTTTTATCGTAAAATTTAAACAGTAATTCCAATCGAGACGAAAAAAGATACAGTTCAATTGAGACAAATGTGGGATTGATGGAGACACGGAGAACAAGGCCTGGTCGCCTGCTAGTCGACAAGAACGAGCCAGAATCGTCGCCTGCTGGAGACAAGACGCAAGGAATATGGTATCGTTGCCAGCTAGAGATGAGGTTGGTCAGGGTCATCGCCGGCTGGCAACGAGACGTAGGGAAGATGGTCTCCTTTCAAGCTGGCAACGAGGTCGGTCTGGGTTCGTCGCCTGCCGGCGATGAGACACAGAGAAGACAGTGTCGTCGCCTGCTGGCGACGAGACGCATGGAAGATGGTCTCGTAACCAACTGGAGACGAGGTTGGTCTGGGGTCGTCTCCTACTGGCAACAAGACGAAAAGAAGACGGTCTCGTTGCTAGCTGGCGACAAGACGTGGGGGAGATGATTTTGTTGCTTTATGGCGAAATGAGGAAGAGATGACACTGAAACAATAAGACAATCCGAAGTCGGGACGCGACGGTTTCTCGTTTTAACGTATTTTGGAAGTTATTTTGTTTGCTTTATAAGATCTTTTTTTCATAAGCATTTTCTGAAAGTTGTGTTACAGAAGTGTATCTCATAGATTATACTATGATATTTTTCCGCGGAAACTTTCGAAATTTTGTTTGACGGAAGATTGTTTTGTAAAACTAGTCATTTATTGCAAAAACCTTCACAAGAATATTTTTCTGATCTTTTCATGCGTGGATAGAAATTCTTTTATTCCTTTCCCGGGATGAATTATACGAATTTTGTTATTGTACCTTTATGCAAATTGTTCTGGTTATTCCGTATAGTTTCTTTGACATTTCTAGCTCCTATCTGCTTAAGGCACAATTTCTCAGAGGATTTTAGTCGTTGATTTTGCCATGAACGATTTGACCCCAACATTTATCCCCTCATCTCGTTAGATTTTTCATGTAATTTCTTACGAGGTAGTGATAGGCGTGTTAGGTGGAGCCAATGGCTGAAAAGGTCCGTTGGCGAAATCATTTTTTATTTATCTTGAAAGTTGAAGTGGTCGGGCTCACTCTCCTAAGAATGGAATGTGATAAGATTAGGGCTGCGCCTTATGAAAGCTGCCTACGTACCCTTGTCGAAGCGATCAAGACTTTTGTAGTTCGTCATGGAGTTAAGATTCGTACGACCTGTTTCTGAGATTTTCGAGCATGTTGTTGTTGATGGCATTTTATATTTGACATGTGTTGGCCTCAAGACTAGCCTTGTAGGCAATTTGTTTTGGATTTATGAAGTTGAGGATTATCTCCTTTTAAAGATGTATAGAGTAGAAAGGGTGTGAGTTTTCATCTCATTTCTAAAGCTCAGCGGATCACGATACTTGTCGTTGTGTAAGATGAGAATATCTGAAGGCTTGTCTTCAAGAAGTCTAATAAATGTGCAAATATCGACGAAGAGACATGTTTTGAAATCATGTATCGGGTTCGTATATACTATGCCTTGAGATGTTCGAGACCAGTGTGCTGGATTTAGGGCAAGACCTAGGCCTAGTATCGGCTTATGTGACTTGCATCGATCGGGAACTGTGCTTCTCTCCAAAGACAGTTTCGAAGTCGTGTGGAAGTTCTGACTAAAATTTCAGATTTCTTTTATGGCGAGCTATGATCCTTGTGTCGGATGTCTGAGAGCATATCTCTATGGGGGGGGGGGGGAGATGGCTAAGTTTATTTAGGAAGTTGGAGTTAGTTTGTTGTGGTGAGAAACAAACGATATGGTAAGTGTTACCATTTGAGTTTAAGCCTTCGCAAAGGATCTATGTTTGAGAAGATGTTAGTTCGTGTGACCGTTTGAGTTTCTCGAGACAGAACTTTCATCTAGGAAGATATTTTACGTCGTAATCTGGTTCTTCAAGTGTCTGCGACGGCTCGTGGAACTAAATACTGGATTTTACTTTCGAGTAAAATTATACGTTATTAAAAAGTGTTAGAGAAGTTTTTCGCGTTTAGAGTGAAGGCTCGTTTGACCTTGTGACCAAGAAATACTTCGGTTTGTTTGCAGATGTTTTCGCTTCCTATGTTTGTTTGTATAGTAAATTAATTGAAAGATTTTTTTCGTATATAAATATTATTTCGTATGCGGAGTTTATGATCAAAGCATTTGCGGGCTTAGAGATGTTTTTGTTGTGGCGCAAGGGTTTTGTTTTAACTGAAACCTTGCGGCAGGGAAAGCTTTTGATTTGTTTGCAGATGTTTTCTAGCCAAAACTGTCGTTTCTGTTGTGATGTTAAATTGTTTGATTTTTGATCGAGGAACTTGCACCAAGGGGTCATGTAAATGTCCCTGCGAAGAAGTGTCTTCCTTCACTGTGCTTTGTTAAGAGTTGGCCTTCCGAAATTAACCTTTTGTATTTTTCAGGATGTTTTGCATAGCTATAGGAGATCTGTTACGAGTGTTTCCTTATATGCCGCATATTATGGGTTAAACCTTGTGGCCTTAAGTTGAATTGTGGGACATATAGAAATTGGTCGATTTTTAACAAGTTCAAATTTTCTGTTAACCGTTTGGTTGGTAGGACTGAGTCCTGTTATAAAGAATTTATCCTATGATTTCTGCTTCTGGATTATATGATAATTGTTATGGACCAGATGATTGTGGATGCAATAACCAATAGATTGGATAGAACCGAATCCGACCAGAGGTTAGACCGAAAGGAATCTTGTCGACCAGAAAGGAATATGCCATCGGCCATATGGATAAGGATCAACCAAGACTTTCCTTTTCCTAGTTAGATTATGTTTTCCTTTTTCTATGTTTATCTTGGAATGTTATCTTTCCATTTATCTAGTTGTAACTCCCTATATATAAAGGGCACATTCGATTGAGATCAATAAGAATACACAAGTTCCCCCATTAGTATCTTAACACGTTATCAGCACGATACGTCTCTCTAAAACCCTAAGCTCTATTCGAAACTCATAAACCCAAAACCAGCCGTCAAGCTTTCTTCATCTCCTTCAATCGATCTCTCTCTAATCCGACATACATCACAGCCGGCACAAATCTTACCGCAACCAGCACACCATCCGCGACTCACGATCACAACCGGCACAAAGCTTACCCGCGTGAAGACCTACACCCGCGATAAGCACACCCGCGATACACGAACCATCCGCGATACACCCGGAGGTTACCTACACCCGCGATACACATCCGGCACACACCACACGCGAACCACTCGCGATACACACCTGTACCAGACGGATCTCACACCCGATAGAGGTTCTCTGCATCCGCGAACGTACGAAGCAGAATCAACACCCGATACACATCCGATAGACAGCCGATACACACGAACCACGATCCAGTACCGAAACCAGCACCCGATAGCATCCAGGACAGCCGATCAGCCCGCGACACAGCCCACGAACCGCGACAGCCCTCTCGGTGGTCCGTGCAACCCGTCTAGACCTAAAGGTAACTCGATGAAACCCTAATTCTAAATATTGATCGATAGAACTTTGCTAGGTTGCTGGATAGTTTAGGAAACTTCATCCTGATCATCTAGGGTACACATCCATTGATTGATTGATTGAGTAGTCTGATTGCAAATCACTTAGAAACCTGGTAATAGGTTGTTATTCAATGAAACCCTAATTTTGAATTGAATTAAGATTGATAGGATTGATTAGAACCCTAAACCTAAAATCGATTTTCAAAACCTAATCTCTTAAAATCGAATTGATTGATTGCTTGATTGCTTGCTTGTTTTGTTTAAGAACCTAGAAACGAATTGCTAGGATTGTTAAAACTTCACAAACTGTTTTAAATCAAAATCGACCATAAGGTCATAAAACATGAAACCGATTGATTGAAATCAAACCTAGAAACCCTAATGAGAAAGATTATGAAATCTGAAATCTAAATCACATAACTATATGGTTTCAGATGTCGAAAATCCAGAACTTGGAATATGCGGCCCTTAATCTATCTGGAGATAATTACCTCCAATGGGCGCTTGACACCAAGATCATCCTAAAGTCAAGAGGACTCGGTGATAGCATTGAGGATGAATATGAAGTCTCTGAAAAGGACAAATACCGAGCCATCCACCTCATAAGGCATCACTTGGCCGAGAGTCTCAAAGATCAGTACTTGACAATTGAGGATCCTCTCGAACTCTGGACAGAGCTGAAAAGCAGATATGATCATCAAAGATTGGTGATCTTACCCAGAGCTCGTTATGATTGGACTCACCTCAGAATCCAAGACTTTAAGTCTGTGGACGAGTACAATTCAGCACTGTTCAAGATCGTTTCAAAACTGAAACTGTGTGGAGATAAGATCACGGAAAAGGATATGCTAGAGAAAACCTTTTCCACATTCCACACAAGCAATGTGTTGCTTCAACAGCAGTATAGAGAAAAAGGCTTCACCACTTATGCTGATCTCATATCTTGTTTACTCCTTGCAGAGCAAAACAATGAACTCCTAATGAAGAACAGTGAAATGAGACCTCCTGGATCCACACCATTACCTGAGGCACACACAACTAATACCGAAAATGAAGCGAACCACGTCCATTCAAACTCACACGGCCGAGGCCGCAGGTGGACAGGACGTGGCCGCGGCCGAGGTAACTACGGCCGTGGTGGTCGAGGCAGTCCGTATGGACAAGACAATGGCCGAGATAGAGTCCAGAACAACTCGTATGGTCGAGGAAATGGACGAGGCCGAGGGAATCAAACCAAACCCTCTCAGCCGACCAAATCAGCTTGCCATAGGTGTGGAATGAGTAATCATTGGGCAAAGACGTGCAGGACTCCCAGACACTTATGCGAATTGTACCAAGAAAGTCTGAAGAAAAAGAACCCTGAGGCCCACATGATAATCCAAGATGATGAGAATGACTTTGATCATGAAAAAGATGATTCACTAGGATATGAGACTTCTGATTGTCTCAAGGATGATAAGGATGAAAAAGATGATAAAGATACCAAGGAATGAATTCGACATCTGTGACCCTTAAATGTTTTGGTTTTGCTTTTAAATTTTGTTTTGGTGTTTGACATTTCTATGAATCATTTCTATATAGTCATTTCTATATTCATTTCCATGATTATCATTTCTATGCATAAAGTATATGAACAAACGTCCTATTAACCTTGTTTTAGAAATGGCCAATAACAAGGATGTGATCATAGTAGACAGTGGATCGAGCCACACGATCCTTAAGGATAAAAGATACTTCATAAACTTAACTATTAAAAGAGCAAACATTTCCACAATAGCGGGTATGTCTGACCTCATTGAAGGTCACGGCCAAGCATACATCCTACTGCCCATGGGTACGCATCTCGAAATATCAGATGCCTTGTATTCACCCAATTCTAAGAGAAGTCTATTGAGCTTCAAAGACATTCGTATGAATGGTTATCATATTGAAACAAAGGGCGAAGGAAATAAAGAATTCCTTCAGATAGTAGAAATCGGCCAAGGACATAAGAAAGTCTTAGAAACCATACCCGCACTATCTACTGGACTATATCACGCTCAAGTCAGTATGATAGAGGCAAATGCTCTATTTAATAAAACAGCCATTGATCACTTTACACTATGGCATGACCGGTTTGGCCATCCCGGATCTAACATGATGCGTAAGCTGATAGCTAACACCAGAGGCCATTCATTGAAGGAAAAACGAATCATTCCCAAGCACCTATCGTGTGCATCTTGTTCACAAGGGAAGTTGATCGTTAGGCCATCACCAGTTAAGGTGACAAAGGAAACTATAAACTTTCTGGAAAGAATCCAGGGCGATATATGCGGACCTATACACCCACCTTGTGGGATCTTTCGATATTTCATGGTCCTTATAGATGCATCGACCAGATGGTCGCATGTATGCTTATTATCGACCCGTAACTTGGCATTAGCCAGATTGCTCGCTCAACTTATAAGACTACGAGCCCACTTTCCAGATTTTCCTTTGAAGACGATACGTCTTGATAATGCTGGTGAATTTACATCTCAAGCGTTCAATGATTACTGTATGTCCATGGGGGTGACAGTGGAACATTCTGTGGCACATGTACATACACAGAACGGCTTAGCCGAATCATTCATAAAACGCATTCAGCTGATAGCCCGACCATTGCTCATGAGGTCGAGGTTGCCGGTTTCAGCATGGGGACACGCGGTCCTTCATGCGGCCGAGCTCATACGCATCAGACCATCTAGTGATCATAAGTATTCCCCATCGCAATTGCTAACGGGTCAAGAGCCAGACATATCTCATCTTAAAACATTTGGCTGTTCTGTTTACGTTCCAATAGCTCCACCACAGAGAACGAAGATGGGACCTCAGAGAAGGATGGGGATATACGTTGGATTTGAATCTCCCACGATTATAAAGTACCTCGAGCCAACTACGGGCGATTTGTTTAAGGCCAGGTATGCGGATTGTCATTTCAATGAATCCGAACTTCCAACGTTAGGAGGAGATCCAAAGCTGGTCAAGGAAATCAAAGAGATTTCATGGAATCAAACATCCTTAACATGGCAAGATCCTCGGACTCAAGTGTGCGATCTTGAGGTCCAGAAAATCATTCATTTGCAAAAGCTAGCTAATCAATTGCCAGATTCCTTTGCTGACCCGAACAGAGTGACTAAGTCACACATACCAGCTATAAATGCACCTATCAAATTAGATGTCCCAAGAGGACCTAGTCAAGTTGCTACTGAATCTACAGCACGTCTCAAACGTGGTAGACCTGTTGGTTCCAAAGATAAACAACCTCGGAAAAGAAGAGGTGCAGCCGATGGTGGAACCCGACCAGACATAGCCGGCCTTACCCGGGGCTTGGCCGATCCCGACCAACCGTCCTCAGACGTGGTCGATGAACCGATCCGACCGGCTGCGGTCGATGGTTCGGATAAAACCATGGTCGATGGTCCGTCCGTACCGTCCAGTGATGCTCGGGACGCCTTGCATCATGGTACTGATGATCATGAGAACAATGAGATATCTATAAACTATCTGATGTCTGGGAAGAAATGGAATAGAAATGATGTCGACATCACTGATATATTTGCATACCAAGTAGCACTTGAACTAATGGGAAATGAGGATCAAGAACCCACGTCTATATATGAATGCATGCAAAGATCAGATTGGCTAAAGTGGAAAGAGGCCATAAACGTGGAGTTAAATTCTTTAAAGAAAAGAGGTGTATTCGGTCCACTCATACGAACACCATTAGATGTCAAACCAGTTGGGTACAAATGGGTCTTTGTGAGAAAGAGAAATGAAAATGGCGAGGTCGTGAGATACAAAGCACGACTCGTTGCACAGGGATTCACCCAAAGACCAGGAATCGATTATGAGGAAACTTATTCCCCTGTGGTGGATGCAACTACTTTTAGATTCCTAATCAGTCTGGCCATAAGAGAAAATTTGGATTTACGGTTAATGGATGTTGTAACCGCCTATCTATATGGACCACTGGACAATGACATCTACATGAGGATCCCAGAGGGTATAGAAATGAAAGACAAGAAAGGATCTCGAGATCAACACTGCATCAAACTTAACAAATCACTATATGGACTTAAGCAGTCCGGCCGGATGTGGTACAATCGCCTCAACGAGTACTTAGTGAAAGAAGGATACAAAAATGATCCTATCAGTCCATGTATCTTCATCAAGAAGTTTGATCCTAAGGGTTTTGTGATTATAGCAGTGTATGTGGACGATCTGAACATCGTTGGAACCTCTGGTGAGATCGCCCAAACAGTCGAATATCTTAAGAAAGAATTCGAAATGAAAGACCTAGGCAAAACTAAATTCTGTTTGGGATTGCAACTTGAGTATAAGAATGATGGAATCCTTGTGCATCAAATGGCATATACTGAAAAGATACTCAAGAGATTCAATATGGACGAGGCTCACCCATTGACAAGCCCGATGGTCGTGAGGTCACTCAGTCCGGACACGGACCCATTTCGCCCAAAGATGGACGATGAGGAAGTCCTTGGTCCCGAAGTGCCATATCTCAGTGCCATTGGTGCCTTGATGTATTTGGCAACCCATACACGGCCGGATATATCCTTTGCTGTAAACCTCTTGTCCAGGTTCAGTTCCAATCCGACCAAAAGGCACTGGGAAGGGATAAAACATTTACTTCGATACTTAAAAGGGACTAAAGATTTAGGTTTGTTTTACACTAACCATAACCAAGAATCTTTAGTTGGTTTTGCTGATGCAGGTTATCTATCAGATCCACACAATGCAAGATCACAGTCAGGTTACGTCTTTACCTACGGTGGAACAGCAATTTCATGGCGATCTATGAAGCAGACCATCTCGGCCACTTCTTCCAACCATGCCGAGATTTTGGCTATTCATGAGGCAAGTAGGGAGTGCGTTTGGTTGAGGTCATTGACTCAACACATCCGTGATGATTGTGGGATGACTGAAGACAAAGAACCGACGGTCCTATATGAAGACAATGCAGCTTGTATTGCTCAACTCAAAGATGGTTATATCAAAGGGGACCGGACCAAGCACATCTTACCAAAGTTCTTCTTCACCCACGAGTTGCAGAAGGCAAAGGAGGTTCATGTTGTTCAAGTACGTTCATGCGACAACTCAGCCGACCTATTCACTAAGGCACTGCCAACCTCTACACTAAGGAAGCTCATCCACCAGATCGGGATGAGAAGATTGAAGGATCTATAGTGGTGCATTCATCAGGGGGAGCAATACGGTTGTACTCTTTTTCCTGTCTATGGGTTCCCTTTTACCACGATGGGTTTTGGGTTTACCATGGGGAGGTTTTAACGAGGCAACATACTAAACGTATTGTAAGCTCTATATGGTTATAACATCCAAGGGGGAGTGTTATGGACCAGATGATTGTGGATGCAATAACCAATAGATTGGATAGAACCGAATCCGACCAGAGGTTAGACCGAAAGGAATCTTGTCGACCAGAAAGGAATATGCCATCGGCCATATGGATAAGGATCAACCAAGACTTTCCTTTTCCTAGTTAGATTATGTTTTCCTTTTTCTATGTTTATCTTGGAATGTTATCTTTCCATTTATCTAGTTGTAACTCCCTATATATAAAGGGCACATTCGATTGAGATCAATAAGAATACACAAGTTCCCCCATTACTTTCTTAACAATAATTTATTGCGTAATAATCACTGGGCGTTTAAGACGAATCTCGGATTTTCATTTTGCCGTTAAGTGACTGGATGGAGCAGTGATCGGTTGAGTGTTTCGGCTTGACGTAAAGGCTGTGTTCGGCCGGATAGCCAAGGACATTTTAGGTCAAGGACTAGACCATGGCACTTTCATCTTAAGATTAAGGCATGTTAGTTTAGAATTTTCCTTAAAGGGGATTCCTGATTCTGGTTTGGAGTTCTACGGGAAGGCGTAATTGGCCGAGAGACAAAGAGTGTTTGTCGAGATTGATAGACCAAATATGCCAGAGTTTTCCGTGTTAAGATGGCTGATGGTTGTAGAAAATGATTTTCCACTTTAGTTTTCAGTTATACGATGAGTGTTTCGTATAATATTTCCTTTAGTCGTATGAAAATTGTTTTGTTTTTTTCTGAGGAAGAATAAGCCTAAGAGGCTTCATACAAAACACGTGCGGAGTCAGTTGCGGGATTATTGCCTGCTCGGATGTAACCGAGGGAAGTGAAAGGCAGAAGCCAGCGATCCGTAAGTCTAAAGAAACAGATATGTTCGTAGTGTGGAGAGATAAATTTTAGATTGGTTGTCCAAAGTTGGAAATACAACTTCATTTTTTGCTATACGAAAATTATCATCGACACTTCTTCGTAAAATCTGTTATGTTTATTTTCGAAAGTTGTTTTGTTTAACTTGATCTGAATATATGAATGATTTTTAGTGTAAGTTTTACAAGAAGGGTTTCTCATTAAAGTGAATTGAGAGTGTTTCTCGCAGATTATTTGTGATGTTTGCGAGTGAGGATTAGGTTTTCCTCATTCGCGCTTTTATATTCTGAAATCGTTTTGCATGATACCAATCTTGATTTCCCGTAGACAGTTTCGAATAAAATGTTTTAGTTATATGAAAGTAATGGGTGATCGATTTTATGAAGATTAGTTATGCTCGATGCTACTTATGTTCTCAATTTTTCTTTATCGCACATTTTTTTTGATCTTTTTCCATGACTCACTTGGTTCAAAGGAAAGTGGTAGCAATGCTTTGATGTTTGAAGATTTCTCATATAATTTTTAACTGTTTAGGTATCCCGCTAGCATTTAAACGAATCTTAGATCATCGTTTACCTTTTGGACGATTTTAATGGGTCATTTCATTGCCTTATGTCGCAAGAGTTTGCTTTGTTGAAAGCATTTTCTTGATGCCGAGGAAATATTTTTTTGAAGTATGGGAGTAAACGAACATAGTATACGTACCTACTCCCTCCCTTTTTTTACAAAAGGTAATTTTTTGAACAGATATTTTTGAAGGGTTTTGTATGTTTTTCTCTCAAGGATTAAGATGGTCGGCAGTCTGGTTTTATATAAAGACGACGTTGGTTTTAAGAAAATTTCTAGGAAAGAGTTGGTTTTTAGACGACGCTCATGTCTTTAGTTTTTTCATTATTTAGGAAGAGAGCTGGATATGCTTGAATTTGTTGCGACCATTTCTCGGTTTTGCGAGAGTTTAGATTGTTTTGCAAGATCTGTCTGAGCAGTTAAGAAACAATAGATCAAGATAGGGAAAATCGCCTAAGACTTAGTTTGCTAGTCTATCCGCCTAGATTCTAAGTTTCCTAAAGTTTAAGGCAATCCCCAAAGCGTTTTTACTTCTTAGTACTTTCCTACGAAAATTCTAAGTCTGATTTCAAAAAAAAATTGCAAGTCTAGCATACCTTAGTTTTCTTGGGGATTGGGGTTGCCTCTTCCCCATTTTTTTTCTTTTTTACCCTTCTTCTCCTCGAGCATTTACGAGAATGCTATGAGAGATTGAACCTACACAATACGAAACTGAACCTGACCAAATGCTGGTCCTCTGTAGCATCTGGTGAATCCCTACCTCGTCACCTAACGAGGAATTGAGGCCAATCCAAATTAGATCAATGCACTAATCGAAATGGCTTCCCTAAAAAATAAACAAGAAGTGCAGAGGCTAACTGGCAGAGTCACGACGCCCAATCGCTTCATCTCGAGACCGATAAATAAGTGCTTACCTTTATTAGACACCCTTAGAGGAAATAAGAAATTTCAATGATACGAGGAGTGTGAAAAAGCTTTCAGACAACTGAAGCATTATTTGACGAACTCTCCGGTTCTCGCAAAACCCGTTGACGGAGAACCCTTATTTCTCTATATTGTGGTATTGGCAACAGAGGTAAGCGCCGTTCTGATCCGAAAAAGAACGCAGCAAGCAAAAACTAATTTCTTACATAAGTAAAACTTTGACAGATGCCGAGACACTATACCCACTGCTGGAGACGATGGCGCTCGCCGTCGTAATACCAGCTCGAAAGCTAAGACCATACTTCCAATTACACAAAATCGCCGTCCTCACCACATTCCTGCTTCGAACGACTTTTCATAGTCCCAGTCAATCCGGAAGACTAGCAAAAATGGGCAGTCGAGGTAAGCTAATACGATATTGAGTATCGAACAAGAACTTGCGCAAAATCACAAGTCCTAGATGATTTCTTGGTAGAAATCCCAATGGAGGGAATGGCAAATCAAGAACCAGACTCGACCTGGACCCTTCACGTCGACGGTTCTTAGTCCAACTGGAGAAGTATTGGAACATTCGTTCTGACTAATTTTCCACGGGCCAAATAAGGAAGCCCAATACGAAGCACTTATTGCTGGACTACGATTGGCTCACTGGCTCAAGATACATAACATCCACGCCTATTGCGATTCTTAACTTTTCACAAATCAATTCAGCAGCGAATACGAAGCCAAAGACGAAAGAATGGACTCGTACCTAAAACTCGTTAATGATCTCGCCAAGAATTTTGACCAATTCACGCTAACACAAATCCCTGTGTGGAAGATGCGCAGACCGACGCTCTGGCGGCCCTGGCATCAAGCACAGACCCAAGCCTTTAACGAGTAATCCCCGTGGAGTTCATAGAACACCCGAGCATCGGACCACCAATCGTTTTCAAACTTAATCTACTCGTAAGACGACGACGTCGACGAAATCGATACTCAACATGAAGATAATTCAGAAAATTCTGAATACGGCTGCGATAAGCTATTGTTGGAAACGATCCAAGAATACATCGCCGACGGAACACTCCCTGCAGAGAAATGGGCGACCCGAAATCAAAACCCAGGCCGCACAATACGACTTAGTAGATGGAAAATCTATAAATGGAAAATCTCCGGACCACTTATGACATGCGCGGAATGCGTGGAGGGAGACAAAGCACAAAAAATCATGGGAGAGGTCCACTCTGGATCTTGCGGATATCACTCCGGCGGGAGATCCCTCGCAATAAAAATAAAATGCCATTGCTACTATTGGCCAACAATGATCCAAGATTGCGAGAAATTTGCACGAAAATGAAAAAAAAAATGCCAGAGACATGTGCCAACAATCCATCAACCCGCGGAGGTTCTCTCATCCATTTCGGCACCATACCCATTCATGCGATGGTCAATGGATATCGTCGACCCCATGCATAAATCTAAACAGAAACACTTCCTACTAGTCTTAACGGATTTCTTTCCAAAATGGGTCGAAGCAGATTCGTACGCAAGCATCAAAGACGCGCAAGATGAAAGCTTCATATGGAGAAATATTATCTGCAGATATGGAGTCCCGTACGAAATCGTAACAGACAACGGATCTCATTTCATCTCAACTAGATTTCGAGGCATTTTGCGAAAAGTGAAAGATATGATTGACCAAATCAACTCCCAGGTTTCCGCAAGGAATGTCCAGGCTGAAATTATTAACAAAACCATCCTAGATGGAATGAAAAATGAATGGACGCCAAAAAGGGTCGTGGGTAGAAGAACTCGAAGGATTCTTATGGTCCCATCGTACGACTCCAAGACAAGCAACGAGAGAGACCCCTTTCGCACTCGTATATGAGTCAGAATGCATGATCCCGAGGGAAGTCGAGTTCCCCGGAATACGAAGGAGACTACTCCTCTAACGAGAAGACTTGAACAATCTGATTCTGCTAGATGATCTCGACCTCATCAATGAGCGCCGAGATCAGGCACTAATACGAATTCAGAACTATCAACAGGCGGCCACAAAGTACTACAACACAAACATACGTAGCCGCAAGTTCAAGAAAGGCGATATATTCATACGCAAAGTTTTCCAAAACACCGCCGAATAAAACACGGGAAAACACAGAACAAACTGGGAAGGACCGTACAAAATCATACAAGTGGTTGAACCAGGAGCGTACGAAATCGCCAACATGCTGGACGACAAGATTCCAAGAACCTGGAACGAAATACACTTCAAAAAAATACTACCACTAAGCGATCACATCGCAATAAATTGAAACTACGAGACGGCTTGATCCTCAAAAGGGGTACGTAGGCAACTTTTCACAAGACTATTTCAGTTGTCTCCCTTTCCAAAAGGGGGGGGGGAGTGGGTACGTATACATATACTCGTATACTCCCACATTTTAAATATCCATGCTCTTATACTCTATATTTAAAAAAAAAATCCGCAGCAATAAAGGAAATGAGATCTGACTTCAAAGTCTCTTGGTAATCTCTTATCTCACTAACAATCAAACAATACATAACGGCTACCAACAAGCAGTCCAGGAATCGCTTTTTCTCCCAAGTAATAACCAATCATCGTATAACCCGAAAAACGGATATCATACAAAAAAATATTAGTAGACAAATCTAACAAATGATTAATAAACTCATCAATCCCACAATTTTTTAAGCACGAAACGCGACATAAGAAAGAAAAACCAGGTCCTCAGCTTCGCTTCGCAGACGCCTGAAGGATCTTTTTTTCAAAAAAAAAAGGTATCTTCCTTGACAAAGGCTCTGTCTTAGAAGATTAAACAGTCATATGCACTAACATCTTCTCAAACACATATCCTTCGCGAAGTCTCCAATTTAAACGGTAACACTTAACATTCCATTTGTTTCTGATCACAACAAACAAAATCCAACGTCCTAAACAGAATTAGAATTAGCCATCTCCCCATAGAGATGAGCTCTCAGACATCTGACACATGGGTAATACCACACTATAAAAGAAATTCAAAATTTTGGTCAGCACTTCCAGGAAACTTGAAAATTGTCTTTGGATAGATGCTCGGTTCCCAATAGAGACAAGTCACATAATCCGAGAACTTTTCACAGACTTCAATATTGAGACGGAATCAGGTCGAAACCATAACGGGTGATTTTAGCCGGAACAGTCATCGCAACCCCTAAACTGATAGTAAGCCTATGTCTTGCCTTAAACCCCGCACACTGGTCTCGAACATCTTAAGGCATAGTATCAATAAACCGATACGAGATTCCAAAATATGTCTCTTCGTTTGTATTCGTACGTTCATGAGACTCCACAAACTAAAAATCTTCAAGTATTCTCACCTTAAACGAAAAATGAATGTAACAATCTACTAAGATTTAGAAATGAGATGACAGCTCATATTCTTTCCCCATACATCCACATAAAGTTACTCACACTCTTTCAATGGAAAATGCAGTTCATTAAAAGAAGCCGCATAGCGACAGGGATTCAAAGTCATACACGACCAGTCCCGAAACGAAAACATGACCACACTCGGCCAGAACAAACACAAAAAAACATATATCAAACGTCCCTGATGGGACTACAATGTCACTCGTCCTCCAGAGACAGAACTTCGCCCTCACCCATTACCTCATTGGGGTTTGGGCCTTCAATGCCTCGTCCCCAGCAGGCGACCATGACGCCACTCATCTCGCCCTCACAGCTTGTCCCTTCGATTCTTGACCCAAATGTCTCTAGTTTCGCCTCGATCGAAGTTACTGTTGAGATTTTATGATAAAATTAGCAAAGACTTATTTTCTCGTAAAATTTTGAATCACTCGTATAAAACAGTGACGGTTCACTCGACACCATTTTTACCTGGACTATACAATTGGTTTAACTATCTCATGGAACCAATGGAATGGACACATATGAAAGGTGATTTCTCCGAAAGAAACCATAAAAATGTTTAAGTCGAAAAATGGCCCGAGAAGGTCTAGAATGCGGCAAAATCCCACTTCCGATTTTAGACGATAATGAGCCTAAACTACAATGACGGTTTTCTTATTTTCGTAGAAGATAAATGGAAAAGAAGATTAATGTCAAGTTTCCACGATAATCATAAAGATCAAGAGGATAAGGAAGATTTCCGCAAAGAGAGAGAGAGAGACTTGAACCGGGGCAGAAAAGGAAACACGGCCAACCTAAGGCATATATAAGAAGAGACAAGTGGAGAGGCAAAAGGGGATCCAAAATTAGACCTTAGGAAATTTCTGTTAGCTTTAGGAGAACTTAGTAGACGAATAGACTAGCGAGTTCGATACTTGGAACGTTTTACTCCTTTGCTCTTTTGTTCTCCATTGTTGACGAATTTCCGTTCATTCTGTTTTCGGTATAATTCTATAAACTTACTTCATAATGATCAATAAAAATCCTTTGAGCAATCTCTTTTGCTATTTTGTTATTGTCACTTTTTTTTGTATTCTTGTTATTACGCAGGGAATCCGGGTCCTCAGGAAAAGTCGAGAATCTTTTCTGTCCTCCGTTTACTAAAAACAACAGCGCGAATTTTGGTTCCCACGAGGACCACTGGCAGTGGGAGGCTGAGGCTTTACAACTGGTATCAGAGTCGAACCTAGACAATTATGTAGCCCTTGTGTGGGCTCAAACTAACATGGTAACGATCTTAGGGCACAACAAGGAACTTACATTCTGTTAGAGAAAGTGAATTGTAACATTTCGGTTTGTGGTATATGGAAGGATTTAAAAGAATTTATTTGGCTACCTATGTAACCAAAGTGCACTTACCTTTTCGATCACACATCTGCTTAGAACTCTAGCTTATGTGTGATCTAGCTGGAGTAGTGTAAGGATGTGTGACCTACTAGGAAGTTATTTACAATATTGTGTGAGTTAAACCAAGGCACGTGAAAGATCACGTGGTGATTGCAGGCCAGTAAATAAGTGAACGAGTGTGGGAGATAACCATGGGTGGTCCAAGGTATCCGACATTAGCTCCAAACGTCACCGAAATGGGGAGGTGCTAAAGTATATACATAAATAGATTGCATTTAGTGTTCACATTCGGCTTTGAGTTTCTAGGTTTTGACGGTTCATTTTTATATGGAGAAAAAAGGATGAAGATAAATGAGAACATTATTAACCTTCAAATCATAATCTATAGATAAAGTGAGAAGCATCTAATGATAAGTTCTCTTATTAGCCTTATTTCTGTTCATCTTTTTCATAGTATTGTCAAATTTGCAAAGATTATGTTTCCATTTCAGAATTCTGCAATCCGAACTTAGCGGTTAAGTATTACCAAGGGTTACTTTTTGCTTCATGATTTTCAATTAGGTATCTGAATTTGTGTATTAATTGAACAGGTCCAAATGAGTTGATTAATTGGAGTTGATCCGACTAAACTAGAGAATTGTTGAATTGTGTTGATACAAAAGTGTTTTGTATATAACATTAATAAGTTTTGTTGGACATAAAATAATTCACTACTTTTTAGTTTAAAATAATTTAAAATGAATTTTAATTTAACCAGGAAACCTCCGCATATACACACGAATATATCTTTTAAACTATTTTATTATGATACTAGGTATGGATCCGTGCGATTCATAGATTTTGATTGATATTTTAATTTCATGCAAAACATAAAAAAGAAAAACATTTTTTTCAATTGTAGGAGTTTTGCATATATTTTGTGAACTTATTTAAGGAACAAAATTTTATTTTCCACGTAATTTTTGTTAGGTATCTATGTTTCAATAATAATAGTGCATAAACATTTATTAACGACTTTGTACTTAGGGCTCGAGAAAACAGCTAGGCTCGAAAATTCAAAGCGAACCTAAAC